>VSMD01069550.1:0-16847 GCA_008750895.1 Mirza zaza | reverse complement strand
AAAATCAAATAACCCTATTAAAAAGTGGGCAAATGACTTGAACAGAAATTTTTCTAAAGAAGACAGAAGAATGGCCAACAAACATATGAAAAAATGCTCACCATCTCTAATCATCAGGGAAATGCAAATCAAAACTACAATGAGATATCACTTAACTCCAGTGAGAATGGCCTTTATCAAAAAGTCTCCAAATAACAAATGCTGGCATGGATGCGGAGAGAGAAGAACACTCCTACACTGCTGGTGGGACTGCAAACTAGTTCAACCTCTGTGGAAAGCAATATGGAGATACCTTAAAGCAATACAAGTGAATCTACCATTTGACCCGGCAATCCCATTGCTGGGCATCTACCCAAAAGATCCAATGACCCTCTACAAAAAAGACACCTGCACTCGAATGTTTATAGCAGCACAATTCATAATCGCAAGGCTGTGGAAACAGCCCAAGTGCCCATCAATCCAAGAATGGATTAATAAAATGTGGTATATGTATACCATGGAGTACTATTCAGCTCTAAGAAACAATGGTGATATAGCACATCTTATATTTTCCTGGTTAGAGCTGGAACCCATACTGCTAAGTGAAGTATCCCAAGAATGGAACAACAAGCACCACATATATTCACCAGTAAACTGGTATTAACTGAGCAGCACCTATGTGGACACATAGGTACTACAGTAATAGGTTATTGGGCAGGGGGGAGGGGGGAGGAGGGCAGGTATATACATACATAATGAGTGAGATGTGCACCATCTGGGGGATGGTCATGCTGGAAACTCAGACTTGTGTGGGGAGGGAGGGAGGGGCATTTATTGAAACCTTAAAATTTGTACCCCCATAATATGCTGAAATAAAAAAAAATTGTACCCCTATGTCACAGCATTCTAAAAAAGAATTTTGAATGGATATAGGAATTATATATGAAAGACATCATTTAAAAATATTTAGAAGAAAATATAGGACAATGTCTTTTTTTACCTCTTAATAGGAAAGATTATCTTAATGAGGCCACAGAAGTGCTGTCCTCAAAAAAGAAAGGATTTATATCCACTCATGTATATAAAGAATTTTAATCACCAAAAGAAACCATTAAAATGTAAATAAAGTGAAAAGAGAAATCGCTTATCAGGAGAACACATTAGTAAATTATATTAGTATTCATAGAGATAGATACCTGAAATATATGAAATTATTCCCAACATCATCAGTAATTAGAGCCTAAGGAAACATTATTTTATACTCATTAGATTAACTAAATCCAGGAACTCAGATGATGTTAAGTGTTAGCAAAAATGTGAATCTTACACAGTGGGGGGCGGGGTGGGGACAGAGTGTAAATTGGCAAAACCCGTCTTGGAAAACCCTTTCCAAAGTGGTTTAGTTGAACCATTAATGTTTGAACATTAACGCACCTACCACACAGCAGGCAGGGTCCCAGGGTTTACTGGAGCGCCTCTTCCCTAGTGGGCTGTGACACGGAGGGCCACCGAGGGCTGCAGGGGTGTTGAGGTACTGAGTCCCCCCAGGCCTCGGGGAGGCTAAGTGAGGTCAGGGCTCTCATTTGCCTCCGACCCGTTGGGCAGCCTTGTCCGTTTTCCATGTGCTAGGGCATACAAACTTATGTGATTCTCTATTTGTACCAGGAGACAACAAGTGCCAGAATTTTATATTAATAAGAATTGATATCCATGGATTGAAACATAGATAAATTGTTGTTTGGTCTCACATAAAGGATGAATAAACTAAGCTGTATGCTTAGAAGCACATTTACTAGAAAGGGCTACGTACATTTGAAGGCTGTGATGGTTAATTTTGCGTCAACTTGACTAGGCTTAGGAATTCCCAAATAGCTGAAAAAAATGTTATTTCTGGGTGTGTCTGTGAGGGTATTTCCAGAAGAGATTACCATTCGAATCGGTTCACTGAGTAAGAAGAGCACTCTCCCCGATGCAGGTGGCTGCCGTCTAGTCCACTGAGGTCCTGCATAGAACACGAAGGCTGGGAAGGGGAATTCGCTCTCTTTGCTTAAGTTGGGCCATCCATCCCTTTCTGCCCTTGGATGTCTGTGCTCATGGTTTTGGGCCTTTGAACTGAGACTAGGAATTATATCTCCAGTTCTTCCTGTTCTCAGGGCTCCTGATTTGGACTGGAACTCTACCACACGCTTTCCTTGGCCTTCAGCTTTCAGACAGCAGATCCTGGGACGTTTCAGCCTCCATAATCATGGGAGCCACTCCCTCAAAACAAATGTCTTTCTATACATTTATCTCTCTATATAGATCCTATTGGTTCTGTTTCTCTGAAGAACCCTGATTAATAGAACGGCAGTTTAATCCAACGGAAAACAAACAGCACGAAACAATATATTGCTTAGGAACACAAATGTCCGTGATAAAACTAATAAAAATACGTAAGCTAATGATGGGCATAAAATTCAGGAAAAATGGTTTCTAGGGGACAGAGTGAAGAAGATGGGATAGGGAAGAGCACAAAGAGATGGAAATGGGAGTGTTCTAGTTACTAAGCCTCTCCTGGAATTGTTCTCGACAAGGTCACCAAATGGTCCATATCTAACAGCCCTGACTCTCAGTGCCGTCTGCGTTACTCGTCAGTGCCATGTCATACAGCTTACTCCTTCCTGCTCGGTTCGCTCCTGGTCACCTGGCTTCCTTGATTCCACACTTTCTTGGGTTTTCTTCCATCTCATTGGCTCTTACTTCTCAGTCATCACTGCCAGATCTTTACCTCCCCTATCTTTTAACATTTCAGTGTCCTAGGACTTAATTCTTGTTCCACTTTTCTTTATGGTGTTCTCCATCTTTGTTGGAAATTATCCCATCTCTGGGTTTTTGCGCTAGATATCAAAAGTAAAACCTTTCATCTCCATCAAGTCTTTGCTCAGGCAGTTTCTTCTCATTCTGCTCCCCCTCTCTAACACCCACAAACTCAGACGCTGGAGCTCAGGCCAGGCCCCAGCCCGCCAGCCAGGTATGCGCCCAGCCATGTATGGGTGCGGTCAGCTGGGCTGCCCCTGGGCCCTGCCTTCTGTGGCGGGCAAGAGACGCTACTGTCTCAATCGTGATAAGCCTAAGCACTGAAATTAAAATTGCAAACTGCTCTTTTTGTCTCCCACCTCCAGCCAATCCTTCCCACAATTCACTATTCACTTTTCTCTTTCTTCCCCATAGCATGTATTTATTCATTATGCTTATTGTCTGTCACCTGCTGCTGAAACGTAAGCTTCACAAGGTAGAATTTTGTGGTTGTTGTTGTTGCTATTGGCTATTTGTGCATAAGAGTACTTAGGAAATGCCTAGCACAGAGTAAATGCTCAATAAACAGTTGAATGAATCAATTTTTCTTGTTAGTCTAAAACCTACTGAATGTTCATTGGAATGACTTAAGAATTTATTGTTGTTTTTAAAAAAATCTATAATGTTTTTAAAGATTAAAATAGACTTAAATAAAACTTACGAATCAGAATGCATGTTGTATCTTGAGAAGACTATGAGACAGAACTTAAAATTATAATATGAGGAAATGTCATTTTTAATAAGAATCTTACATGGAAACTTTCACGTGTAAATACACAGTAAATGGAATTCAAATGAATATCATGAAAAAACAGAAATTCAGATATGACTTATTACACAACTCATATTTAAAAAAAATTTAGAGATGATTAGGTAAAAGGTAAAGACTCACAGATCTAATCAATGAGAGACACAGGATGTTATACAATTGTCACAAAGATCCAAAGAAAATATTTATGAATTGGGAAATTTGTTGGAAACTCACTGGCAATAAAGTATAAAAACAAAGAGATGAAAAGTACTTTTGCTAAATGTGAATTACAGAGTAACAGAACAAACAAAAGGGGTATAAAGCACACAGAGATTCTCTCTCTCCTGTTAGTCTTTACTCCTTTGAAAATACCCTTAGCCTTTCTTAATAGATTAGAAGCCATGTGGCTATAAGGGTCTTGGTGCACAGGTATCCAAGAGCTCTAAGTAGCCCCTAACTGGCAAACTTTTGTAGTTCTCCTTCACAATCTATTTCTTTTTCTTTAAAACACGTGTTTAATTTTAAATACATAAGCAATACAGGAATGTGTTTTCATTATAAAACATTCGTGAAAACAGATAACAGTTAAAATAATGCCTGGTCATCATTGTCATTTCCAGAGTTCTCTACAGTGATAATTGTTGTTTTCTCTATATGTACACAGTAACATGCATTTGCCAAAATATGTAATCAAGGAATGTTTTACAAAAATGCTGTCTTGATCTGTATATTTCTTTCTGATGTTCTTTATTCACCCAACAATTTATGTTAACCACTTCGAGCGGTACTCACCGGCTGGGACACCTCGCCCACACTGGCAGGTGGTCTGTGCTGTGCATTGACGACGAGTCCATTTTGCTCTCGTGTGAGGAGGAGAGCTTGAAGCACTGAAAGCTCGTTTTACTTTACAGGCAGCTTTCTTTGTAATGTCAATCAGAATAGGTAACCTATACATATATGTTTTCATTATGTTATTTTTAAATGTTCACAATTTTATTTTGATAAATGAAAAATTAGAAAAGTCAATTCAAAATTATAGTTTTATTTTATTCATATCATAAAGAAATATGGCAAGTTTTTGAATATTATGATAAATTTTATTCTTTGGTATGATAAATTTCGAAGCATGGGGCTACACATAGGCCAACATTACATTACATTGTTTACAATAATATCTAGTACTACGCCTTTTATTGTTTTTTGAGCATACAATACATTTTCTTAATGGATTTTTTCTTTTTGTTTTATCACTATTGTAAGGTGCTGGAAAATGTCTTTCTCTAAAATGCACGAGATTTCCTGATGCAGCACAAGGGTTGCATTGCCTCGATTCGGAGTGCTGTTGTAGAAGTTTTTTTATTAACGCTAAAGTCCACGCTGGGCTATGCGTGTTCATCTGTGGCTGTCGATAGCTGACGCTCATACCGAAGTGGTTAAAGGTCTTTCCATTTCAATGTACAGAATTACATATTTTGTTACTTCAGAGTTTTTTTGTTCTTTAAATATTACAAGGGTACAGATGTTTTTGCATACAAGGATAACTTTTATTACGCTTAGGTCAGGGCTATAAGTGTGCCCATCACCCAGATAGTGTTCATTGAAACTGTTAGGTAG
This sequence comes from Mirza zaza, assembly GCA_008750895.1. Taxonomy (NCBI): domain Eukaryota; kingdom Metazoa; phylum Chordata; class Mammalia; order Primates; family Cheirogaleidae; genus Mirza; species Mirza zaza. The sequence goes on along the minus strand of VSMD01069550.1, from coordinate 11,668 downwards.
ATTTTCACCCGTACCCTCTTTCGCTCTTCTCCCTGCTTGATATCTGATGAGTTTAACTTTATTCTATGCACATGTGTGCTCCATGGTTAGTTCCAATATAATAGTAAGTACACATGGTGCTTGTTTTTCCATTCTTTAGATACTTCACATAGGATAATGGTCTCTAGTTCCATCCAAACTACTGCAAAAGACATTAATTCATCCTTCTTTATGGCTGAATTGTATTCCATGGTAGACATATAACATTTTGCTAACACTCATGAATTGATGGGCACTTGGGTTGATTTCACATGTTTGTGCCATGCTATTTTGGTTACTATAGCCTTGCGGCATAATGTGAAGTCAGGTAATGTGATGCCTTTAGACATTAAGCAGGTTTGATGCTTCTCTGCTTCAGGTGTGCTCTGCTCTGATAAAGCAGCCAGGCAAGCAGGACCAGGGAGGGCCAGTGAGCAGGGAGCCCACAGTGCAAGCACCACTTAGTCTGCTGCAGGTCTTTAAGAGGAAAGGTTTGAGCCTCACTGTCTGTGAAAGTCTCGGTGTGGTGCCTGCAGCCAAAGGGAAGCAGCCACTCCTGAGAGCCCCAGTGCAATTGTCTCTCTCTCCGCAGCCATGGGTGGGGGAGGAGAAGAGGAGGAAAAGAGTCTGATGGAGGAAAGCTAGCACTCTGGTTGTCTCTGTTCCTCTCTCCAAAAGGCAGCTCGTCCAGAATGTCCAGGGTCTGGGATGATGCTGATCCCCCCACAGGACCCACCAGCCCCTGTGGCTACTGCAGGCTGGGCTGGAGTTGGGAATGTTTGTGTGGGAATAAGCCAGACGAAAACTGAGGGCCTGAAGCCCCCTGAGGAAGACAGAGGTGCACAGTGGTGGAAAAAGCAATATGGTGCCTGCCATCTCTGCTTGGGGTTGTGATACTGGGAAGCTCCCCAGTGGGGCTGGCAGCCTGGTGCTTTGTCCTCAAGATGCTTCAAGGTCACTGGCGGCAGCAGCTTTTGGGCTTGTGAGGGTAGAAAAGCTCTCCCAGCAGCTTGGGAGCCTGCTGACTGCCAGAGATGTGAGGAGGGAGAAATAAACCATTCCACCTACCCTTCACTGGACTTTAAGCCTCTCGGGGGTTGATCTCTGCCAATATCTTTCTAAATTACTTTTAATTGCTACATAGCTATTAATAGTACATAGTTAATTTTAGTTGTCTTTGTCTATTTATTTCTGAAATGTAGATATTAATATTAATATTTCCAGTGATCCATTATTGTAAACAATACTGCTATGACCATTCTTATAACATGCTTCCATGTTGACATGTGGATTTTTTCTAGGGTAGATGTCAAGTAAAATTGCGGGGTCACAGAGTTTGTATATTTAAAATTTTAAGTGAATACTAGCAAATAGTCATTCAAAATGTTTTTTTGTTTTTAAATTTCACTGATATAAATCATTGTCTCTTCTAAGTGTAACCTTTTATGACATGTGGTAGTAGAGATGAGATGACTGTTATAATAAATGCTTAGAAAGAATGCACACTGAAATGTAGAATGAAGTCACTAGAACCTACTTTATAATCTCGAGGAAAATCTAATAGGAAACATAGAAGTCTAAAAATACACAAAACTATGTCTGTATATGATGGCCACTATAATAAAGAAAAAGTGAGGTTCTATAAGCAAAAATGACATCAGAGAACTTTATTTAGTTGCTATTTCTATATGCAAAATGAGATGTTATAAAAAAGAAATAAATAAAGAAAAGCTTTTCTTGTTATTTTTTTCCTCCAATAGATGTAGATTTTCATTAGTTTGTGCCTTATTCATACTTGTGCTTATTTTTAATACAAATAAATATGCATTCTTATTTCCACTGCCTTTATTAGATAAAAGATAACATTTTGTATACATTCTTGTGCATCTTGTTTAAATTGCCAGTCTATTTAGATCTTCCTCATTTCTTTTTACTGCTATGTTGTGTTCCATTATGGGCAGGTGAACAATCCCAGGTAACTTGTGCCTCCTGTGAGAAGTGAACTTAATCAGAAATTTTGTACATCATTTGGCCTTTACTTTTTCAGGAAGTTCTTAAAATATATATAATTTCAAAATATTTCAATAGTCTATCTTTCTGCATATTTACTCTACTAATCTGTGAATTTATTGTTGGCAAGGAATATAAAGTATCATGTTTATATGAGTAAAGTCCTGCACCACTGGAGATGTTCAGTAAACAGTTTGTGGAAGTCATGTTGGATCAAATTTGAGACCTCTAACCATGACTGTTTTTAAGATATCTGCACTATGTAAACCTTACAGACTTGTGTCAGACAAGCCCAATAAGTTTATGTGGAATTTCCATTTTTATAGCTACAGGAATGAAAAAAATTTTGCTCCTTATAGAGTAATAAATTTATTACTGAGTTAATGTGACTAATAAATATTGTACTGAAAGGATAAGGATTACAGAACCAAACACCTAATGAGAATGGGGGCATTGGAATTAAAAGGAAAGGAGAATAGGTAAAACTCAGGAAGAAGGAAGTCATAAAACTCCAAGAATGAAACATTAGAATTATTATTTTTGAACAATTCACTGGGGAAATAGTAACTAATAAGTGGCATGTATGTTATAGGTGATTAGCATGCCACTGGCTGTGCCACTAGCAAGCACAGTAGCTCGCATGCAATGTGCGAGTGACGAAGCGATCAGCATGCTACCAGCCTTGCCATTACCAAGCTGCTTAGCACCGTGCAAACTGTTTAACGTCTTTGTACCTCAGGTTCCATCTCTGAGTATTAGACAGGTTGGCTCTACAACTGCTGAGGTCACATCCTGTTATTACACGCCATGATTACACATTTCTCTTTATTTTACATTCTTTCCCCAAATATTAGAAATAGGTATTCCACTCAATTCCAGCAACTCAGCAATCCAGGAAAACATCAGTTTTATATGTATTAAATGTGACTTCTACAAATTGCTTGTACTCCCAATAATTCAGGTATAAGATTTATGGAGATGAGATGTCTTCAAGCAAAACAATATATAATCATAATTTCAGATAGTTTCGTGACAAGGAAATTGAAACACAAATCACGTGACTACAGTATTTCCGACAAGAATCAGTTGTTTCTTGCATGTGAATTCCAGCACATGGAGAGATGGGGCAGAGAGGCATACTGGAGTTCAAAGAATTTTAATTGCAGGGTTCATAAAGATTATCTGAAACTATCTATAAATCACAAGCATTTACCCTAGGAAAGTATGGTGCAGTAGGCATATCTGAGTTTAGAATCAGATGGAAATGGGATTAAAGTTCCTCTCTGCCATTAGCAGCTAAATTGTAAGGAATTTACATAATTTACTCATTTGTAAAATGGGGGTAATACCTACATTACATGGTTTTATAAGGCATAAACAAATTACCTTAAGTAAATCGGTGCATAGCATTTACTTAAAAAGGGCTTTTCAGCTTCAGCCCTATTTTCTCATTGACTTTAAAATCTACTTTGAAATCCATAGCACTGACTCATTAAAACAACTCAATTATTTAATAATTCAAGAAATATTTATTGAGGGTTCTCTTTGCATCAGATAATAATGCTTGAGTTCCGAAGTTCTACTGTATCCACCATGACTTGGTCAGGGTAAGTGAGGTCTTTGTGAACATGTGCCTCACTTATTGTGTCTAAAATTACCACTGTGTGCTGAAAAATTGGAAAGGGAACAAGATAGTTAATTATACAATAAAACATATAGTATGAGGAAGACCTAGCAATGTAAAGAATAAAGGGGCTTCTAGAGAACTGTGGGCAAGGTAATTTACCAACCCTGATTTTATTGAGAATAGCTGAAAATACTCGAGAGCATCTTAAACAATTTCTGCTTAAAGGCGGAAGAGAGCTTCCAGACTGTGAAAAATTAAAGGAATGAGATCGTGGAAAAGAAAGAGTCCATAAGAGATGAGCCCAGTGTATGACTTCTAAGACAAATTGAGAATTATAGCTGGGCCCAGTGGCTCATACCTGTAATCCTAGCTACTCAGGAGGCCGAGGTGGAAGGCTCTCTTGAGGCCAAGAGTTTGAGAGCCTCCACGGCAACATGACAAGACCAAATCTCTTAAAACAAACAAACAAACAAACAAACAGAAAATAAAGCACTGAGGTATTGCTTATAATAGCAAAAGGGTTGAACATATCTTACATGACACCATAGACTGAAGGGACTGATAAAATGCATATGATTATATGATAGAATGTTACACAGAGCATACATTAAATTAAACATCTACATTTATTAACATGAGAGGATATCCAAAATACAACTTTGAATGAAGGGAGCCAGTTGCCCACTGAATTGTATAAATTTAGAGATATTTTAAGTACACAGCAATAATTTTATATATTTCTATGCATACATAAATGTTTAAGAAAAGAATAAAATAGTTGTTTTTTGCTAAAGAATTATCTGGTAAAACTCAACATTAAATCATTGCTTCCGTTTATATGAACTAAGAATACCCTAGCTACACAGAGAAAAATGCTACAAGATAATAGTATACATAATACTCTTCAAACTGCTTAATTTTCTACCTCTTTCTGAAGTCAGATGTGATTTGAAAATAATAGTTTGCATAATATTTTGTCTTTCATCTGGGCACAAATTCTTTCACCAAATATTATAATTTTATATATTTTGATGTACATATAAGTGTGTAACAGTGGAAAGGACTGTTAGAAAAATGTAGAAAGATTTTTAGATATATGGCACTGAAGTTCTTTGGCAGGTGCTGTGATGAGACTGAGGATAATAGATAAAAGAAATGCACACCAAAAACTTGGGGTTGTTCCTGCTCTGACGATGATATTATGTCATCAATTAGAAAGTGTTTCTAATTGAAATCTGTCTACTTGGGACCTATGAATCCTCATAGAAGAATATACTTTTCAATTCAATATGATATTTAACTTAACATCTTATGAAAATGAACAGGACAGTTTTCAAAGAGGAGGATGTAATCCACCATGTTGAATTGGTTATTTAAGGGAAATGAATGAAGTGAGTGTGAATAGGCAAGAGATGTCTTGGGGCCTCTATTTTGATCTTCATTCTACAGAAGTTTCTAACACAGTAATTTCAACCATTTATCACCTGGGCACCTCTTGCTAAACAAAATAATTATTTAAATGTGGATATGATAAATTCATCAATAATCAGCATAACCTTTAAACTCTTAGAGAAACATGTTATGGTGTAGCCATTAAACAACAATCTAAACTTAGCCCCCACTGATGGCAATATCACATATTTAGTCAAAGTAATTTGTATAATAGACAAGCGTCTCTGATAGTGGGCAGATTGAAAGTTTGATCATGAGAATATTTAGTGTTTTCTTTTAGTGAGGTCGCTTATCACCAACAGTTTGCCCATAGTGTGTTGTATTCTTCACACTGATCACGTTTACATTTGTTTGCCTTGCTCTGTCTTGTTCTTTTATTTCCAAAGCCTGTCTCATTCTTCAATGTTCTTGACCCATATTTATTGTCACATAGTATATTACCGTGTTTCTCCAAAAATAAGACCTACCCATAAAATAAGCCCTAGCAGGATTTCTAAGCATTTGAGCAATATAAGCCCTACCCCGTAAATAAGACCTAGTGATGGGTGTGGCTACGCAGTGTATCTGCAGAACCCATGCATTTCGTCTCGGAGCGGGAAAGAAGAGGAGCAGCCCTTCTAATCTGCCCCATGAGAGCTCTATGGCTCCACATGAGAGATTGGGGCCAGTGGTTCTAAAGGAAATAGAGTCGCAAGGAATTCAGGATGGAATTCGTGGTTTGGAGAGTTATGATCATGTTCCAGAAGAAGACGACTTAACTATATTTGAATAAATGTAGATTGTTGTACTGTACTTAAATAACACTTCTCCTCAAAATAAGCCCTAGGGTGTCTTCTTGAGGAAAAATAAATATAAGACCCTGTCTTATTTTCGGGGAAACAGGGTAGTTACTCCTTTAAAATCACATTAACATTTTTCTTTTGTTTATGAGTTCTTATTAGAGTACCATTTTTTCAGTTCTTAAAAATGTCAATATGTGCATGCATGTGTATTTAATGTGTGTATATATATTGAATACATATAGAATTACATGTAGTTTGTATATTATATTTAATATATACACACATTCAAAAGGAGAACTGTCTATTTTATGGGAGACACACAAGAACTGAGGTCAACTTAGGAAACAACAGAGTCACGTTTTCTATCTAATGCTCACTACTGTGCTTATTTTGGTCTTTTTCTAGTCAATGAGTGGAATGGATGGGAATCAAACATTCTATTTCTTTGGTCTCTCTCTCTCTCTGTTTCTGTCATATTGATTGTTTCTCTGCTCCCCTCTTGTGTATAAGAAAAATGCACATAAAATGTTTATAAAATGTGATTTTACTGGAAAAAATTATGAATTATTTTATTCATTGAGTTAACTGCAACAAAGATAGCAAGATTTTAACTTTACAGGTTATAAAAATTTCAAGCTCACATTCATATGGATGGAATAAATAAAAGTCAGATACATTGTAATTCTGAGTCATCTCTGCTTGTCAACATTTACACACTAGTGTGTGCTTTTCATGTACTTTCTGGGTTCTGACACATTCAGTGCTTGATGCAATCATGCAAAATTCGCTTCTAAATGAATCTTGGAAAAACATAGATGACTGTTTGTTATTTTTCTGAAAGAGTGTGTAGAATTGCTGTTATTTCTTCTTAAATATTTTGAAGAATTTGCCAGAAACAATCTGGGCCTGAAAATTTCTTCTTTGGAAAGCTTAAACTATAAATTCAGGTTTTAAAAATAGTTACAGGACTATTAGGCTATGTAATTCATCACTGGTGAATTGTAATGGTTTATGGTTTTTGAGGAATTGGACCATTATCTATGTTGTCAGATCTGTGTGGACAGGGTTATTTGTTCATAGTATTTTTTTTATCCTTTTAATATCGGAGAAGTCTACAATGATATTCCCTTTCATTTCTGATATTATTAGTGTCTTCTTTCTCTCTCTTTTTCTTTGTCAGTCTTTTTCTTTGCCTAGCTTGTCTGTCTTGCTAGGGATTTATCAATTTTACTAATCTTTTATTATTCATTATGATTAATCTTTTCAAAGAACGAGCTTTCTGGTTTTATTGATTTTCACTATTGTTATTCTGTATTCAAATTCTTGATTGCTGCTCTTACCTTTATTATTTCCTGCTTTCCATTTAATTTTAATTATTTTGAGATATATAAATATATATTTATTACTATTTGATATATATTATATAAAAACATAATTATTATATATTAATATATTAAAAAAAATTTTAAGGTAGAAACTTAGATTATGATTTGAGACCTTTCTTTTTTCTAATACAAGCATTTAATGTTATAAATTTCCCTAAAAACACTTCTTTAACTGCATCTTATAAATTTTTGTATATTTTCATTTTCCTTCAATTCAAAATGTTTTCTAATTTATCTTGACACTTCCTTGATCATAGATTGTTTAAAAGTATTTTATTTAATTTTTATGTATTTGGATATTTTTCCGTTATTTATTTCTAGTTTAATTCCATTATGATCAAAGAACATACTTCGTATGATATTAATTCCTTTAAACTGGTAAAGTCTGTTTCATGCCCCAGGGCAACAAATCTAAAGTTTTTTCATGATCCATCTTGATGAATGTTCAATATGCACTGGAATATCAATGTTCAATATGCAAAGAATATATATTCTGCTGTGGTTGAGTGTAGTGTTTTATAAATGTTTTATAAATTAGATCCAGTTAGTAGATGGTGTTTTTGAAGATCTTATATATTTTTGTTGATTTACTGTTGATTACTACTTATATTTATTACTGAGAGTAGAATGTTGAAGTTTCCCACTATAATTGTGGATTTAGGTATTTCCTCTTTCAGTTCTGTCAGATTTTGCTTACTGTCTTTTGAAACTCTGTTGTTTAGGTACATGAGGATTCATTATTCAGAAATGGAATTTACAGAACACAAATAAGACTGTGAAAAAAGGAGTTAAGAGATTTATATTTTGTTGCAAGATAAAATATCTTATATAAAATTTATTAGAGATGAGTTTATTGTTTGAGAACACAATTATAGAAATAACCAAATGATAATCTGTGAAAACAATCCAAAACTTAGAAAAGTTGATTTCTTTATATCTTTTCAGTATGTCATAATGAGAAATTCATATAACATCTTCCAGAGTTACAAAGAAACAGCCTTAACAAACTTTGCTACCTGGAGAAGATAATTATGATTCTAAAAAATGATTCTTTGCAAACTAGATTGTAAATGAAAATGTAATGAACTCAGCACCAAGGTAGTTTGCTTTGCAAAACCATAAAAATTAGAGGAGAATAAATACCATTTTCTATTTTACAAAATGAATATTCTTAGAGAATAAATTAGTTCTTCCTACCAGATATTAAAAATCTTAATCTGTAATATGCCACCTTTACATATAATCACTAATATTTTCCCTATTACTAAAAATATTTCCTTTATTAGAAATACTTTTAATATGATTCTTTTACTAGTGTCATCATTGGGAGTTTCAGTGGTTTTTTTTAATTAATTTATTTTTTTTTAGGATTTATGTGCCAATTTAGCTCTCTCTTGCATTCCAAATGGCATTTTTATTTAGAATAAAATGTCATTTTAATTATTCGGTCCTTTCTTATCCCTTCTACAATTTGTGCAAACCTAGGATGGTTCTGTTAGTAGGGAACATTTTTAGTCTCTCTTTTCAATAGCAGAGTAGCCTATTCCAGGATGGTGAGGCTATTGCTGTAAAGAAGGAGCCTTAACAGCATGTGAATGTTCAATTTCATAAGGAGAAATACTGATATCTTAAGAGATTTCAATCATATTTTCTTTTCTATTTAAACTTTGCTAAAATTTCATAGTAGAAGGCAGTTTCCTAATTTTAGGTTATGAAAATAATTATTTATAACTCCCCTCCCCTCCTGATGTTTACAAATAACTGAACACAGTTTGTATATTCTAGTATTTCAAAAGAAAAAATGGCAAACTTCTCTTTACAAAATAAAACTTATTTAAATACTTTCCATATACTTGCAATTTTCATCCTTTAAAAATTAAATGTTTGTGGATATTGGCTTATATGCCTAAATTAATTTGCCTAAGCTTGGAAAAGCGTAAGATAAAATTAAATGTGGCCTGCAACTTTTATTTTTATTATGCTATATGATCGTGTTTTATGATGAAATTTAACTTACCAATAAATTATATTGATATGTGTAGCTAGAGTCTCAATCTCCAGAATTAGTAAAGTTTAAGTTAAAGTAATCCTGAGGTAGGCCCAGAGTTCTCAGGGCAAAAGCTCCAGAAAAATTTTGAAAATATGTTAACATAATGTATTTTTATGATAAATATATTTCCCAAAGCAAAAAATATTAGTGAGAAGAGTGGTGTTATTTTATAACTTGCCTGTCTCTTTAAAGTATGTCTGAATAGAAGATAGCTGGATTTTTATATCTGCTTTTGGAGTCAAGACTTGGTGATACATTATTTTTGTTGACAAGTATGAAGCAAATATAATCTCACAAAGCTATGAAGTAGGAAAATAGGAGTATTTTAATAGCTTTTGCAGTTAATTGTGGGTAGTCTCCTTTGATAATACACTAAAGATAAATATGGAATAGTTTCTTAAAGGTTAGTTACAACATGAGATCTGATCCTATATCAATGCACTTTTCATAGGCTGTTATATCAGTATTCATTGGTCTATTTTGCACTTTTGAGTTAATCTTTGAAAAAATATTGGTTCTCTCTGTTATCCCATAACTGTAAATTGTTAAATAGAAAGTAAATATTTTTAATGCTCTATATTGAAAAATTTCTTCTGCATATTAGGACTAATTTATGCTGTGGATTTGGGGCTTAGATAGTTCTCTTTTACATCTGATGTGCACATTGAGGTGAATATCTATCAATATTCTGCTTTTAAAATACACAAAAGAATTCTGTTTATAAAAACTTGCTTGCCATTTCTCTTTAAAAACATGACTATGGAGCACACATGCTTTACTTCACATTTTATAATGATTATAAATAAAAATTAGCATATCTAAAATGTCATAGCCTTATACATGTTTCAAAGCTCAGCACAAATAATTTTCCTATAAAATTTCTATGATAAGATATTGTTACTAGTATCTGTTAAGGCACACAGAAAACACATTCTCACAAATGGAGAAATAAAATGAATAAACAAATAAACCAAATTATATAATAATAAAAGTATGCAATAAAGGAATAAAATAGTTATGTTGGAAAACTATCTGGCACAGTCTGGTACAAACCCACAAAAACAAATAGAAAGACAGAAACAAACATTGAAAAAAAGCCCCCAATTGATAGCATACATAATACCATTCAAACCATTAAGTTTTCTACTGTCTTCTGAACTCCATTAGATTTCATTTAGAAATTATACAATGGCTTGCATAATAATTTGTCTTTTCATTTGGGTACAAGTAAGTTCCTCAAATATACTGTATACTCTTAATGACAGAAATTATTTCCAAATATTTTAGGTATTTTCCAGAGTGTGTTAGTGTTTTATGAAACAGCAAATATTTAAGGTCTTTGGATAAAGAAAGAACACAATTTTATCAATAATTCTTTCAGAGCATATGAATAAAGTGAGGGCATATTTGAGACAGTATTTACTTATAAACTTACCTTGAGATGCTGAAAGGAAATATGAGGATAAACATCAAATTTTTCAGGGAATATATATATTTAATAAGATAAAATATATTTTTTAGATAAGTTAATCAACTTTTTTGAGGGCTGAGATATAGGAATACATTAATACAAATTAAAGCATGAAATAAAATTTCTTGATCAAATTCCCACAAATATTTTGGCAATTAAAATAATGTTGGGCTTTTCAACTATGTCTTTTATTTTTTTTAATTTTTTTTATTTTAGCATATTATGGGGGTACAGATTTTAAGGTTTCAATAAATGCCCTTTCCCCTCCTCCCCCACAAGTCTGAGTTTCCAGCATGACCATCCCCCAGATGGTGCACATCTCACTCATTATGTATGTATATACCGCCCCCGTCCCCCCTCCCACGTGCCCAATACCCTATTACTGTAGTACCTATGTGTCCACTTAGGTGCTGCTCAGTTAATACCAGTTTGCTGGTGAGTATATGTGTGCTTGTTTTTCCATTCTTGGGATACTTCACTTAGTAGTATGGGTTCCAGCTCTACCCAGGAAAATATAAGATGTGCTGTATCACCGTTCTTTCTTAGAGCTGAGTAGTACTCCATGGTATACATATACCACATTTTATTAATCCATTCTTGGATTGATGGGCACTTGGGCTGTTTCCACAGCCTTGCAATTATGAATTGTGCTGCTATAAACATTCGAGTGCAGGTGTCTTTTTTGTAGAGTGTCATTGGATCTTTTGGGTAGATGCCCAGCAATGGTATTGCTGGATCAAATGGTAGATTCACTTGTATTGCTTTAAGGTATCTCCATATTGCTTTCCACAGAGGTTGAACTAGTTTGCAGTCCCACCAGCAGTGTAGGAGTGTTCCTCTCTCTCCGCATCCACGCCAGCATTTGTTATTTGG
>VSMD01069546.1:0-14403 GCA_008750895.1 Mirza zaza | reverse complement strand
AAAACAGGATGATCTCCAAGATCCCTTTTTCTATAATGGTCCTTTCAGAGGGTGACCCAAGAGCTAATTAGCATCTTAATGTCCTGTCTAGTTAGGAGGTTTGCCTCACATGCCTGGAACAGGACATCCTAAGAAAGGGGCTCTTTCTTAGGTAGAGATCCCTAGACAATGATAAAGCAAAGAGAAGAACCTTGAACTAGGTACATGTTAAACTTTACTAGCAATACTAATCTGTTGTTAAATTTAGTTAAATTAGGATCAGAAATTTGTATATATGACCTTTCTAAAAAATTGTAGTGAAATATACATAACAAAGTTTACCATGTTAATGATCTTTTAAGTGTACAATTAATTCAGTGGCATTGTATACACTCATAATATTGTGTGACCATCCCCACTAACTATAAATGCTATGCTTTGTGTTTTGCTTTTTTTCCCTTAGTGTCCTTAGAAAATATTATTTTAGGCTGGGTACACACCGTGGCTCATGACTGTAATCCTAGCACTTTGGGGAGGCCAGGGCAGGAAGATTGCTTGAGGCCAGGAGTTCGAGACCAGCCTGAACAACATAGTGAGACCCCCACCCCATCTCTACAAATAATTTTTTTAGAAAAGAAAATATTATTTTAAATAAATTTCTCCTCTCTTAACTGAATGAAAAGAAAAAGAACTTTTTCATTCCTGCGTTACAGTGGTTCTCAACTTGGGGACCATTTTTCGCCTCAGGGGACATTTGGAATGTCTGAAGACTATTGACATCTAGTGGATATAGACTACAAATGCTGCTAAACATCCTACAATGCACAGGACAGTTGCTTCTCCCCGCTCCCCCAACAAAGGATTATCTAGCCTAGCCCAAATTGTCCTTACTGTTGCTCTTGAGAATCCTTCTCTAGAATCGGTCTGCGACTGAATGCCTGTTACTGGCAGCAAGGGAGAGACATGGTATCAGTAAGAATGGGAAAGTCCCGAAACCCAAGGAAATACATCAAGGCTTGGGCAGATAAAAAGAAGAAACCAAATAAGGTGAGTTGTGAACATTAACCTCTTTTCTCCTTGTGATCCCTTCACTGTGCTGCTCTCTAATTCTGGGGTAGTGGTTATTTTATAACCTTTCCTATAGTACGAGGTTTATCAATAATATAAGTGCAATGATAAAAGGGCAGGTCCAAGATGCAAGAGGCCCGAACTGAGAAAGACAGGGTTTAGTCACTTCTTCCTTTAGGATGAGTCCTTCCGAAGAGGTAAACTCCCCTTGAAATTTGGCTTCTGTTTTACTTTGATCATTCCCATCTTACCCCCAATTTACTCCATATGCTAATATGTCTGGCTCTGGCTGTGACTGGTTTGAGATCTTTTCCCAAGAGTAATATTAACTTGTTTAGGCTCAGCTGAGCTCCCCACCAGAAAAAAAATAAGCAGTAATTCATTTTATAACCTTACTCCCACTTATTTGCATTCTATTATTTTTTTCATGAATGGGAAAAAAAGGGGTAGAATTGTAGCTCGTTCTGGGAATTGCAGATAACCCTAGAAGAATGCCCCATTGATGATCATTATCCTTCATGTATATCATAGAACAAAAAAGACTAAAAATTATTGGCTTGTTAGAAGATTTCAGCAATATCTTAAATGAAACTTAATCAAAACAATAAATCTGCTACTGTAAAGAATAGGCATTGCAACCAACTTTCAATAGTTTTATGTGGTCTATTTTTTTGGAATTTGTATCACTTCTCCTTTCTTAGAAAATATATAATTTAAAAGAATACATCCTGTGGAGTTTGGAGTTTTACTTTGGCTACCGTGCACACTGTTAGTTCAGTTTGTCTACATATCCATGCAAGATTGATATGTTAGATCAGTTTTTAAATTTCAAGGCTTTGAGTATTCATTTTATTTTTTTATTTTTTTTTTTGAGACAGTCTCACTTTATTGCCCAGGCTAGAGTGAGTGCCGTGGCATCAGCCTAGCTCACAGCAACCTCAAACTCCTGGGCTCAACCAATCCTGCTGCCTCAGCCTCCCAAGTAGCTGGGACTACAGGCATGTGCCACCATGCCCGGCTAATTTTTTCTATATATATTAGTTGGCCAATTAATTTCTTTCTATTTATAGTAGAGATGGGGTCTCGCTCTTGCTCAGGCTGGTCTCGAACTCCTGAGCTCAAAGGATCCGCCCACCTCGGCCTCCCAGAGAGCTAGGATTACAGGCTTGAGCCACCGCGCCCGGCCTGAGTATTCATTTTAAAACCATAAGTCATTTTAACCCCAGACCTATATCAGAAATTACTGAACTATCCCTAAAACCCAAATATGGGGAAATGGCCAGGTTGTTAGGTTCAGCATTTCATGTTTTATGATGTCTCACATGATTGCTGCTAGAAGAAGATAATAATTTTTAACTGAAAGAGAAATAATTTGCTCATGGAATGAAGCTAAGGACAGAGGTAACCAGAGCAGCATTTCCCAAGGTATGCTCCATGGGACATTAATGCCAAGAAAGTCAGCAAGTATTAATGTAAAAAAAGGGGGAGGAGAAATTTAAAAAACCAGGACCCCAAATAATTACTAGGTTCCATAAGTGAAAATGTCAGTGCTCCACCAGGCAGATATCAATTAGAATGTTTTTTTCGGCCAGGCTCAGTGGCTCACACCTGTAATCCCAGCTCTCTGGGAGGCCGAGGCAGGAGGATTGCTTGAGCTCAGGAGTTGGAGACCAGCCTGAGCAAGACCAAGACCCTGTCTCTACTAAAAATAGAAAGAAATTAGACAAAACAACTAAAAATAGAAAAAATTAGCTGGGCATGGTGGCACATGCCTGTAGTCCCAGCTACTCAGGAGGCTGAAGCAGGAGGATCACTTGAGCCCAGGAATTTGAGGTTGTTGTGAGCTAGGCTGACGCCATGGCACTCTAGCCCGGGTAACACAGTGAGACTCTGTCTCAAAAAAAAAAAAAAAGAGGTCTTTTTCAACATAGTCTTCTTATTTTTCCCTCAAGGTAACATTAAATAATTTCTGGATATTACCTGCACTGGTTTGTCAGCCATTTGCTCCTGGTGATCTGCTCCTAGAGTTTTGTCAGAGTTCCAAGAAGAATTGGAGATTGACCCTGCCCTTTTCCATAAGAAATGACCTAGTTACTATTCCTTGCTCCCCAGGTTACCTGCCTTCTCTTTTAATCTGAAAGATTAATAGTGAAGACACCCAATTACAACTTTTTCCTTCTCATTTAGAGCACTGAAAGTTAGGTGTCCTCTCTTTTCTACTAAAAATATTATAAAGTGATAAGCTAATACAATATTTTTCTAGTGACAGCCTAGATCTCTAAGTGGAAGTTTATGATATCCACATATTCATAGGCATGTGGCTACAATTTCAGCCTGCTATTCAACACATATAAAATTAATAGGTTTCCTCCCATGTGAATGTTCATAGAAGCATTATTCATAATAGTCAAAAAGTGGAAACAAACTAAATGCTTGTCAACTGATGACATAAACAAAATGTGGCATATCCATACATTGGAATATTCTTTTTATTTATTTATTTATTTTTGAGACAGAGTCTCACTCTGTTGCCTGTGCTAGAGTGCCATGCCACCAGCCTAGCTCACAGCAACCTCAAACTCGGGCTCAAGCAATCCTCCTGCCTCAGCCTCCCAAATAGCTGGGACTGCAGGCATGTGCCACCATGCCCAGCTAATTTTTTCTATATATATTTTTAGCCTGCCAATTAGTTTCTTTCTATTTTTAGTATAGACAGGGTCTTGCTCTTGCTCAGGCTGGTTTCCAACTCCTGATCTTGAGTGATCCGCCTGCCTCAGCCTCCCAGAGTGCTAGGATTACAGGCGTGAGCCTCCACACCCAGCCTTGGAATATTCTTTGATAATAAAGTGTAATGAAGTATTGATACATGCTACAAACATGGATGAAGCTCAAATATGTTATGCTAAGTGAAAGAAACTAGGTACAAAACACCACATATCATATGATTCTATTTACATGAACTGTCCAAAATAGTTAAATAGAGACAAAAAGTAGGCCTTGATCTAGGGGGAGGGAAAATGGGGAGTGACTGTTTATGGACTTCTTTCTGGGATAACAAAAATGATCTGGAATTAGATAGTGGTGATGGTTGTACAACTCTGTAAATATACTAAAAATCATTGAATTATATACACTTTAAATGCATGAATTTTATGGTATGTAAATTATACTTCAATAAAACTGTTTAAAAAGTTAGCAGGTTTCTTTATTACAGATCTTTTCAGAGCTGTTAGTATGTTAATGTAATCTGTGAATCTTCAAGAGGAAAGTAGAGAATGAAGTGCTTTCCAAAATGATTTGCTCATGGACCTAACTTCCTCTATACCATATTTTTCATAAGCATCCCATGGAAATGGTGTTTCTATGTATCCATTTAGAAAAACTCTAACTAGGATATGTAAATAATATTTAAAGGAGTCCTAAACAAGAGGTAGAAGTTGTTAATTTTTTGATAGTATTTAGGGGGAACATTTCAATGGATTTATGTGAGATGGGTCAGGTCTTGCTACTTTAGCCAAAGTTACAGATAAGTAATACTAAAGCTAAGACATATATTCTAACAAGCAATATTTCAAGTTAGCAAACTCTTAGACCCAATTTGCTCCTATGGAAAAATTATCCTCAAGTGGAAGAAGAAAAGGAGGAAAGGCAGTTGAGAAAGGTCTCCATCTAATGGGAGAAAGAAAAAAAAAAGAGAGAGAGAGAGAAAGGTCTCTTGCTCTAAGCATGCTAAGGAAAGTTGGCCATCAGTCTTACTAGGATATGTTCTTGAGGAATAAAAGGCAGGTCTGGCTATGAGGAATACAAGATATGATGAACATTTCCAGGACCTACCTACTGTTCTACTACTAGACCAAGGGAATTGTTTGTGTCTTGTTACTGACCCAGCTAACTGAACGCCAGGAATCTTGTTTTCTTTTTCTGTGGAATCCATCTTTCTGAAGCATCGGTCAGCCACTTAATATTTTCTAGAAGTGAAAAACAGTTTAGACAGATGACTATTCCTCCAAAACAACTTCCCACAGTGCCATGGCCTTTTTGCAGGATGGGGGATGAACACAGAACAAAGAGACACAAAAAGAAAGACACAGACACACACAAAGACGGTACAAGACTGCAGTGCCGAATGCACCAGTCATTTTATTTTTATACCCTAAAAAAATCAAAGTTACTTCCTTGTACATGACCACCCAGGCATTGTAGCAATGGCCATGCATTCCGGAACACATAGTCTAAGGGCACAGATGTCCCCTGACTCAAGGTTTCCAGGCAGTTGCTCCAGGCACCAAGCATAGATCACAGACCGAGATTAGCAAGGTTAGGTAAGGCAGCCACAGGGGGCATTTTTGGTCCCCAGTTCCTCTTATGCCGATCCCCTGTGGCTGTGCATGTCTTAGGTCATCCCTCCCTTGAGGGATCTTACCCATCATTGACTAACCAGCCATCTTATGGGGTTAAGCAGCAATCAAAGGAACAATGTGTTTATTGTGTGGGCTGGGCAGCTCTTGCCTCAATGCAGAAACTCAGGCCTATTGTTATGCCACTAGGCAGCAACCTTGTCCGGAGCACATTACTCTTAAACGTTCAGGGCAGGGCAGGGCATGAACATCACTCACTAAATTTAATTCTTAAACTAAGAAAGTATAATGTCAGTCCCCAACACCACACGGGAAAAAAAAAGGAGGAGGAGGAGGAGGAGGGAAAAAAGGAAAAGAAGAAGAAAAACAAAAGAAAACAAAAGGACACAGGGAAGAGTGAACTGATTATCAAAAGAAACTTTTAGTATTTTTTCTTATATATCTCTCATATATTGGCAGGAGGAAGTGAAAGGCATGACATGGTATTCAGCCAAAAAAATGTATTTCATTATAACAGGAGCTAAAGTTACAGGAGTAAAAAAGTTAGCTACATGGCTTAAGACTCAAGACGATTATATCCCCACATTGCTTGTGCATAGAATTTGAAAGAGTAGAAAAATCTGAGGTAGTTAGATAAAGATCTTCAAGGACTTAGAGGTGTAATGTGTAATTTTTCTCTACAACCAGAAAAACTTTTGCATTATAGAAACAACTGTAAGTTCATGGTAAAGAAACTTCTGAAAAGTTCTCCAGAGTTCCCTATTTCAGTGACTGGCCCAGCATTGATCCAGTTGTCCAAGTTAACAACCGTTTCCCTGTTTTCTTGACGATCATTGCTCACTTGAATTATTGCAAGTATCTCAACTAGCCTTTTGCCTTCTACAGACTTGCAGGCACAATCATACTTTGCTAGAAAAGTCTTTCTCAATCATAAATCTGATTGTATGTCTGCCTTCTTAAAACCTCTTAGTGGTTTTCTATTACTTACTCTCAGGTAAAAATTCTTTATATGAGCCTCTCCATGACTTGGCCTTCACTTATCTCTTCACCCTCATCTCTTGCTGCTCTTTCTCTACCCTAGGGTCTCTACACCAGGGGATCTCAAGTGAAGTATACAAGATCATCCTCTCAGTGCGAGATGAAAATATCTGAACTTCTACCGGCCGAAAATAAGGAACAGAAACTGAAAGAATGTCATACATAAGAGACTGGAAGAAGCCAAGCCAAAGCTCGGTACAAGTGGAAGTTAAGAGGAAACAAAAACTCTGAGGAACAGAAAGTTAGGGAGACATGGAGAAAGGAGGAGGCACAGAAGTGTCAGAAACATTAGTGGGTTCATAGAGTTTTGTTCCTGATAGGTGGACTTCCGGTTCCAGATTCAATCTATAGACTCTACATCTTTATAATATACTTTTTTTCCCCCTTAAGGCAATCTGAATGAGTCTTCCATACTTTTTTTTTTTGAGACAAAGTCTCATTCTGTTGTTCCAGGGAGAGTGCAGTGGCATCATCACAGCTCACTGCAACCCCAGATTCCTGGGCTCAAGCAATTGTCCTGCCTCAGCCTCTGGATTAGCTAGCTCTGTAGGCAAGCGTACCACACCCAGCTAATTTTTCTATTTTTTGTAGAGATGGGGTCTCCCTTTTGCTCAGGCTGGTCTTGAACTCTTGGCCTCAATCAATCCTCCTGCCTCAGCCTCCCAGAATGCTAGGATTAGTGCTAGGTGTGAGCCATAGTCCAGCCTTTCGTACATTTTTAAAGTGTTTTGAGGGGTATCTTTATTCTAGGCAATCATAAGAAGCTACCTAAAATGCTTAGTGATCATCTATAGGGGTTTGGTTAAATAAAGTACAATACATCTTTCCATGCATTAACCAAAGGATATGTAGTTATAAAATTTATTGACATGGAAAATTGCCTACAAGACATTGTTCAGGGAAAAAGCAGGTCCCAAAACAGTATGCATAGTATTTTTGGTACGTATAAGATACATTTATGGTATGCATAAGAATACTTTTGTTTTATATTTGTGTGTGTGTGTGTATGTGTGGGTGTGTATATAGATAAAAAAGAGTCTGGAAAGATCTGTGCTAAAATGTTAGCAATAGTTATATCTGGATGGGTAGAATTGTGAGTGATTTTCACTTTTTGTTTTCCCTTTGTGATGATCTGATTTTTTTTTTGTTTTTGCTCTGAGCATGTATTACTTTTATAAGCATTAAAACTATTAAATTTGGCCGGGCTTAGTGACTCACACCTGTAATCCTAGCACTCTGGGAGGCCAAGGCAGGAGGATCGCTCAAGGTCAGGAGGTCGAAACCAGCCTGAGCAAGAGCGAGACCCTGTCTCTACTAAAAATAGAAAGAAATTAGCTGGACAATTAAAAATATATAGAAAAAATTAGCCAGGCATGGTGGTGCATGCTTGTAGTCCCAGCTACTTGGGAGGCTGAGGCAGTAGGATCGCTTGAGCCCAGGAGTTTGAGGTTGGTGTGAGCTAGGGTGATGCCAGGGCACTCTAGCCCAGGTAACAGAGTGAGACCCTGACTCAAAAAAAAAAAAAAAAAAACCTATTAAATTTAGTCCTTCAGCACAAATGAGATTAAAAACTATTAAATTATTTCCATTTCTTAAAAAAACAGGAAAAATTCAGACATTCATACAATTCAACATGAAAAATTCATTCATTGTAGGATTTCTTTCTTTTTTTTTTTTTTTGAGACAGAGTCTCACTTTATTGCCCAGGCTAGAGTGAGTGCTGTGGCGTCAGCCTAGCTCACAGCAACCTCAAACTCCTGGGCTCAAGCAATCCTGCTGCCTCAGCCTCCCAGGTAGCTGGGACTACAGGCATGCACCACTATGCCCGGCTAATTTTTTCTATATATATTAGTTGGCCAATTAATTTCTTTCTATTTATAGTAGAGATGGGGTCTCGCTCTTGCTCAGGCTGGTCTCGAACTCCTGAGCTCAAACGATCCGCCCACCTCGGCCTCCCAGAGAGCTAGGATTACAGGCTTGAGCCACCGTGCCCGGCCAGTAGGATTTCTTTATATGTGGTAAGAGACCATGGTGAGTGAGTCAACCACCATTCAGAGAATATAAATCATATTCACTTATCAAACATATGCCAGACACAATGCTAAATGATGGAAGATATATAGGACAGGTCTTTGTCTTTAAGGATCTCATAGTCTTTAGTAAGGGGTTAAATATGTAAATTAATAGCAGTAATACAGTTATAATAAGTGTTAATATCAGACATGTAAATTAGGTGTAGTACAGACACAAACATGAAACTGTTCCAGAAGAGACATTCAAACAGGATCTTAAAGGACGTAAGGGAATGAAAAGGGAGTGCGTTCTGGTGAAGAGAAACCAAGGCATGGAGGCATGAAATATCACAATGGGTATAGCATATGATCTAGTCACATATTTGAAATGAGTTACTTGTCTATGGAAATTAATAGATTTTCTTTAAAATATCAATAAGTTTTAATATGGATTTTAAATAATCCTAACAATGCCTAGACGCTAAAAAGAAGAACATTGTGCACACCAATATAGTGTTAACAAGGATCAGGATTTCAAAACCACTATATGACACTGCTACAAAATGTGGTCTTTTTCAATCCCTGGCTTCTGTCCTGTCATAGGATGCAATATGCTGCTTCTCTAGGATACTGACAAATCAAAACATAGCACCTGAACAGGGGCTGTGAAGTGAGTTCAATCCATCATCCTGTTTACTTGATATATATCAAGGGATTATACACTGCTGAAAACAACACAAACAACATGCTGAAACTAAAAGATCTACTGAAAAACATACAGGTTAAAAAAAAGCTTTTTTAGCTTTTCTACTTATAGCCCAGACAATGGATACATGAGGATCTGCTTAAAGGGCACTATATGACACATGACTAGCTCTGCTCACAGATATGTCTCTGCCTGAAAGTCAGCACAAGAGAATTTACTGTGATGCTACACTAGCATCTGCAGCAGGTACACTGTACCAGGGAATGAAACAACAACAAAAAAAAGTAAATAAAAAAAGGTTTGGAAAGTTGTAGGATGATCATTTGAAACCACATAAAGTCCTACTGCATCAAATGGGGCCATATTTATTAATAATTGGGTCACTCTACAGAACAATGTCAAGCAGAGAAAGCCACCAACATGAGCTAGAAGATTAGATGAACTGCAGTGCAGAGAACAAAAAACAGGGCAGAAACCTTGGGTTTCCTGCCAAGTCCAGAAAAAATACATTGCAGCAGACTGTGCAGAGGCATGACCGTCTTTTCATTGCTTGCCAAAAATCTGTCTTGCTTTTAAAAATTACAAAGGAAATAGAAGCAAATGTTAAGGAACAAAACCACTATGTTTTGAAAAGATAGGTGAAAAGTGGTGACTAATCAGTTAAAAAATATGTACTGAATCCCTACTATGTGGCCATTAAATACATATATATTAATTAACTTGTTAATTAATACATATTTACTTACTGTATTAGCTACTCTTCCACCTGCTAACAGAGAAAATAAAAGTGATGAAATCTGTGCTTTCTGGAGTTTATAGCTAACTGGAGAGCCAAAACACACCAATGAGAAAGAGTTGGATAAAAATGTAAGGCAGTATTATATTCTATGATTATTTCCAAAATGAGGCAGTTTGTAGACAACACATACTAAATTCAAAACAGAAAAGTGTGAGCTGAGCTGGAACTTGAAGGAAGGTATCAGACAGGGAGGATTTATGCTGGATCTTGAAGACAGCTTGGATTCTGATCCTGTGACTGGTAGAATAGAACAATTTTGACAAGTCACATTCCTTCTCTGGATTTTCATCTTCATTTATAAAATGGAAAGTTTAGACTAGGTAGTCTCTAAATTCTCTTCCCCTTTTTATATCCACCAAATCAAGGATATAAGAAAAAAATGAATGAAATGGTTAAGAGTTTATTTAAAACATGTTTCAGACAAATGGAAAGGCAAGAGTGGGCTGTCATTGGAGAAGGGGAAGAAAGCCTAATGGTGTTGAGTCAAAACAAAATCACAGCCTACTTCTTTCTGTCTGGTAATACGGTCCTGCAGAAAAACATCTCCCAAAAGTCTACTATGGAGGCATATACGTCACAGCAAAATTAACTGCTACCACAGAAATCTATGTGATATTGTGGAGGCACAGTAAGATAGCGGTCATTTCTACTTGGGAGCAGTAGGAGGTGGGAGGTGTCAAAAAAATGTTTTCTGGGAGGGAAACTGAATACAGTGGTTGCCTGGTTGGGCATTGGTAAAGGAAGGAGAGATGGGAAGCCTCAGGAGGACCTTTCTATTTCTACTGTATGTCCCATATCTCCTCCCACTTACAACACTATTTGGCACACAGCAGGCACTCGATGAATATTTGATTAATTAATTAATTTTAAATTAATTAACCTATGGACCACGATAGCCTTGAACAAAGCAGGCTTCCAATTGCAATGCCATTATGATGAAGTTTAAAATTTTTACTTAAAAGCATTACTCACATTATAACTTTTGATTAAGTATTTTCTCAGTCAAATATGTATTATATTAACAGTAGACTTGTGACCATTTGGGTATGTAAGAAATTTGTATCATTTTTATTAAGAATGAATAAATTCATCCGGGCGCGGTGGCTCACGCCTGTAATCCTAGCTCTCTGGGAGGCCGAGGTGGGCGGATCCTTTGAGCTCAGGAGTTCGAGACCAGCCTGAGCAAGAGCGAGACCCCATCTCTACTATAAATAGAAAGAAATTAATTGGCCAACTAATATATATAGAAAAAATTAGCCGGGCATGGTGGCACATGCCTGTAGTCCCAGCTACTTGGGAGGCTGAGGCAGCAGGATTGCTTGAGCCCAGGAGTTTGAGGTTGCTGTGAGCCAGGCTGACGCCACGGCACTCACTCTAGCCTGGGCAACAAAGCGAGACTCTGTCTCAAAAAAAAAAAAAAAGAATGAATAAATTCACGAATAAATGGTAGTGAAAGGAGGAAGTAAGTTGGGGAGGCATTCCAATACAAAGAAAAAGCAAAACAAATGCTTAAATAATATAGCCTGGAAAGCAAGATATCCTGGACCTAAGGCAAAAGAGTTAGGAAGAAAAAATAAGGCTGTGGAGATTAGCAGAGGCTGGGTTACAGTCCTATCAAAAATATGGTCCCTTTGGGAGGCCAAGGTGGGAGGATTGCTTGAGGCCAGGAGTTCAAGACCAGATCAGCCTGAGCAACATAGTGAGAACCCATCTCTGTAAAAACAAAAAATAAAAAAATGAGCCTAGCATGGTCATGCATGCCTGAAGTCCCAGCTACTCTGGAGGCTGAGGCAGGGGGAATCACTTGAGCCCAGGAATTCGAGGCGAGGCTGTAGTGAGCTAAGATCTTGTCACTGCACTCCAGGCTGAGTGACTTAATCTTTTTAAAAACAGCAATCCAGGCCTTGTGACTAATTGGTTACAGTTTGGCCTTTCCCCCTGGTTATCCAAAACCTGGTTGATGTAGGCGTATAAAGCCTTGGCCCCTCCAACTCAGGACAACTCTGAAGGGTCATCCCACCTTCAGAGCTCTACATGGAGTTGGCTGAAGCTTTCACTGAGATAGCATAGCAGTACAACTGCTTCCCTAGCCCATCTTGTTTTCTTCCCCTCTTTTCCCTTTCTGCAGGTGGTGATCCCAAGAACACTCCCCCAAAAAACATTTTGTTATTGATCCCTCCCTCAGAGTCTGTTTCCTGGGGAACCCAACCTGTGATACCATAACTTTATTCACTCACTCACTGTTCCTAATTGGAAGGGAGTTACTTAATACATATCGTGAAAAATAAAACTCAGTTGTAATTAACATTATTTGTTTTGGTCTACCCAATACTCTTTCTGTATCTTGGTAACATACTGCCCACTGGCCGCAGAGGAATGTCCTATGCTGGGACAATCATAATACATCACCTCCCTGGCCACAGTGATGGATACAAGTGGTGTGCACATGATTAGACTTGGACAATCATAATTCTTCCCTGGTAATTTTTGTCCTGAAAGCTAGAAGAGAAAGCCCCCCTTGCTTTTCAGATCATGGAAATGTTAAGATGTGACTCTAGGGATGCTGGGGACATATTTACTGTCCACAAGGAAAAGGACCCTCTGAAGCAGGAGAGAATAAAGCCAAGTAGAGGTGAGAAACAGAGAGTCCTGCAAGCATCAAATCCCTTCTAGGTATCCTAGTTCCTGCTGCTCTGCCAATAATACTGTGAGCTATCCTAGCATCCTTTTAATAATTTTTTCTTAAGCTAGTTTAAGTTAGGTTTTTCATTTATAATGGGAACATATCTTGCCTAACATATCTATGTATTTGGTATTTCTATGAGCTGCCACCATCTCTAACCTAATCCTACCCAATGTCTTAAATATTGAGGAATAGCTATAAAATAATCCACTCCTCTGCCCAATTTCAGCATGCCAAACTTGTTATGACTCAACTTATACTGAAGACGATACGGCAAAATGTGTTGTAAGCTTGAGAAAGGGTCGGAAGGATTATATAAGACCAATAAATGGGGTGGGGGAAGAGAAATAAATGACACAATTTTTACCTTTAACAAAGACTCCAGCCAGGCGCGGTGGCTCATGCCTGTAATCCTAGCACTCTGGGAGGCTGAGGCAGGCGGATCGCTCAAGGTCAGGAGTTCAAAACCATCCTGAGCAAGAGTGAGACCCTGTCTCTACTAAAAATAGAAAGAAATTAATTGGCCAACTAAAAATATATAGAAAAAAATTAGCCGGGCATGGTGGTGCGTGCCTATAGTCCCAGCTATTCGGGAGGCTGAGGCAGAAGGATTGCCTGAGCCCAGGAGTTTGAGGTTGCTGTAAATTAGGCTGACGCCACAGCACTCTAGCCTGGGCAAGAGACTGAGACTCTGTCTCAAAAAATAAATAAATAAAGAAGACTCTATTCAAACACAAAATTCCTATGATTCAATCTCACTTGCTATTCTAGAATAGATGCTTATCCCCCCAATTAAATCTTAAAACACTATTTATCTATGATTATATTGCCTTTCCAGTTACATGTGTCAATGGGAAAAAAGCCAACCTCTGTAAAATAATTTTAAAGAGATTTACTCTGAGCCAAATTTGAGGACATGACCCAGAGCCATGCCCAAGAAGCCTTGAGCAAGTGGACTCACTGTGGCTGGGTTACAGTTTGGTTTTATACATTTTAGGAAGACAGAAGTTATAGGTAAAGTCTTAAATCAGTATGTGGGAGGTATACATTGGTTTGGCCTGAAAAAGTGGGCCATCTCAAAGTGGGGGCTTACAAGTTATATGTGGGTTTAAAGATTCTTTGACTTGTAATTGGGTAAAGACATGAAGCTTTGTCTAACGGCTTAGAATGTTTTAACATAAGGAGCTGTTTATCAGAGATAAACCAGAGATAAGCCAAGGGACATATATTTGTTGTATAAATTGAGGACCTGCAGGTTAGTTTTACATATGTTAGGCCTGTTAATGAGTTACAGAGGGTGTCCTCAAGAAGGTAGTGGGCATGATGAGGCATGTCTGATCTCCCTCCTCCTGGCAGGCAATTTAGTTTTAGGATATTTCTTTGGCCACAAGGGGATCCATTCAGTCAGCCGGTGGAGGGGTGAGCCTTAAGATTTTATTTTAGTGGCCGGGCGCGGTGGCTCAAGCCTGTAATCCTAGCTCTCTGGGAGGCCGAGGTGGGCGGATCCTTTGAGCTCAGGAGTTCGAGACCAGCCTGAGCAAGAGCGAGACCCCATCTCTACTATAAATAGAAAGAAATTAATTGGCCAACTAATATATATACAAAAAATTAGCCGGGCATGGTGGCACATGCCTGTAGTCCCAGCTACTTGGGAGGCTGAGGCAGCAGGATTGCTTGAGCCCAGGAGTTTGAGGTTGCTGTGAGCTAGGCTGACGCCACGGCACTCACTCTAGCCTGGGCAATAAAGTGAGACTCTGTCT
>VSMD01069543.1:0-60927 GCA_008750895.1 Mirza zaza | reverse complement strand
TGAGACCCTTCTCTTTGGAGTGTAGACGGCGTCTTCTCCCTGTGCCTCCATGTGGTCGTCCCGCTCTGTGTGTGTCTGTGTCCTCATCTTCTCTTCTTATTCGGACACCAGTCAGATTCGATTAGAGACTCCCCATAGGACCTCGTTTTAAATTAATTACATCTTTAAAGACCCTACCCCCAAGTACAGTCCCATTCTGAGCTACTGGGGTTGGGATTTCAACACAGAAATTCTGGGTGACAAAGTTCAGCCCATGATACCCTAAAAGAGTAAACACAAAGGTTCCAATCGCTAAAGGACAACCACTGGATTGTGTTTCTGGGTAATCCCAATGCTGATAGGATTTTATTTCTATTAAAAACCAATTCCCAGGCATAGAGGAATGAAATTACATTGTCATGTCAACTTGATATTCCCTGAGTATAACTTACTTAACAGTGCTAGTCTAAGGATCTTAACCAAACCCCACAAAGAAATGTGTTAATCTGTTTGGCATAGAACATCCAACATAAATGGGAGACATCAGCTGTAACCATGCTTTTAATAGGTGTTATCCTTTTAATAACAAAATTCTGAAATTTGTTGCAATGTTTCAGTTGTCAGATGGGTAATATCTCTAATGGAGTTAGGATCAAAATAAATACTGCAAGATAAGTAGTTCTCAAAATTAAAGGACTTTATAAGTATTAACTTAGCATTTCACTTTTTCCAGGTGTGTTGTTAAAGTGTCAGCCGAATTAAGTGGCAGACGTGGCCCCGCACACTTGCATGCCCAGAGGGGCAACTCCACGTGGCACCCACGTGGCAGACCCCGCGGAACGTGGCTCCATCAGCGTGGACATCTGACAGTCTCTTTCGTGGGGGCCCTTCTTTACCAATTTCACCCTTAATTAGTTAGGACTTGCATTTCAGGTTTCTTATCTCTTTTCTAAGTCCCTGCAGAGGGGATGCCAGAGAGAAAAGGGACATTTCCACCCTCAGAAAGGTGGGTGGTCAAATGTAAATTTACGACTTTGGATTTCCTGGCTCCTTGGTCAGGAACCAGGCCATGGGCCACACCCCACAAGTAAAACCTGGAAGTTTTGCGATAAAATAAAAAAGAACGTGCTTTTGCAGGGCCAGGAGAGTGGCGTGTCCTTGTCCCACAGGACGCCAGCCTGGCCCAGCCGCCCCCAGCGGGGCTGCTGCCTTGCTCACGCCCTCCCAACTCTTGGCAGAGGAAGTAGGGCTCCAAGTTCCTTTTTCATAATTGTCTCCACATGAGAAACACAAATGGCACACGTACTCTCACGTGGACATGTTTGGCCTGGGCCTTCTTTTGTTTGTTTGGCCGGGAATGGAAGGCTGCTCTCAGGTGAAGTAGCAGCAGCCCTGCCCTGGTTGCAGGGATTGGGGGGGTTGGTGAGCGGGGAGCACAGTGAGCTGGGAGCATAGTGAGCGGGGAGTACGCTGAGCAGGGAGCATAGCGAGCTGGGAGCACGGTGAGCAGGGAGCATAGTGAGCGGGGAGTACGCTGAGCAGGGAGCATAGCGAGCTGGGAGCACGGTGAGCTGGGAGCATAGTGATCGGGGAGTACGCTGAGCAGGGAGCATAGCGAGTGGGGAGCACGGTGAGCGGGAGCCTGCAGGACGAGGGATGCGGGGGAGGCATCTGCCCCCTGGGACACACGTGCTGAACTCGAGTTCACAGATGAGACCGGAAAGCCGGAATGTACTCAGTGCAGGAGGTGCACCATCCTCGTGCCCATTCGTTATTGATTTTTGTCCCTTCTGCTGTTCAGATGTGTTTGTCATCATCAGCGATTTCTGGAAATTGTCACTTAGGAGCTGGGGTAAGGGAGCCGATTTCCATTTCTCACCTCCCATTGTTAATTCCACCTTCACCCTCCCATCCTCAAAGGCGTGTAAGCAGATCCCACGTTATTTTCAAATAGGACGTTGCACAAATAAAAGGAGGTGAAGAAGAAAAGCAAAATAAAATGCCCTGCAGTAGCGGCTCGGGGTGTTCGGGGCTGGAGAGAGGGCCGCCGCCCGCCCGCGCCTGCGTGTCTAGGCTTGACTTGATCACCTTCTGAAGAATTTATGAATCGTGGTTAATAATCAGCTGTAGGCACTTCTGAGGGGAGAATCGCATTTGGAAGCTACAAAGGTCCCCTAACTAGCTCATGGGAAATGCCCCTGCATCCCATTAAATATAAAAATTCACGGGTGTCAGAGGTGAACCACATCAGTCTCAACTCACTTCAAATGTCAAGGAGCCTCTCGACTTAAACACTTGATTAATCCGGAGGCACCAGGCCAGACAGCTCCATCTCAGGAAAAGAACAAAAACAAAACAAAAAAAATAATGTTTTTTTTTTCTTTTGAAGGAATTTCTTTCTTTGCACTTAAAAACACAAAAACTCTTTCTCTTTTCCCCCCTCTCTTCCTCTTATCCATTACTTTCTGTCTTGAAAAGGGCTCTTATCCTACCTAGATGCCTGTGGCTAACACAGTGGTCCCCCCTCCCCATGTACAGAACTGCCTAGCCGCACGCGCTCTCTGACTCTCACTGGCTTAATATTTCCTACTTGAACGGATGACGAAGAATCCAAGTCAAATGTCAAGGTCGGAAGACGAGTTTCGGTGCATTGTGGTCTGAGACACAAACAGGGCTCAGCAGCTTCCTGAACCCAGAGGCCTCCAAAATTAAAAACAAATAAGTTTGCTCCTATCTTCAATATTTACAACATACGTCTGTGGATACTTGGACGCTTGATCTGATTTGTTTTTAATTATTATAAATAGTGATACATGATTATTATATTTATTATATATTATGAATATTTTATTGACAATACTATTAACAATATAATTTTACATTTATTATAATTAATAAATTATAATAATCCTTCAGGTAATTTGAATTTTAAATTAAGCTAGGTCCTCTAGAGTTGACAAAATAGGCATCTCATTTGGAAAGCATTAAAGAATCTCTGTAATTCCCGTAATTATAACAACCATTATATATCATGGTATTGCCACAGAAAGCTGATTAGTTTCTGATTATGTATTGCTTCATTCTGGGAGTTATATTGTTCAAAGGTGTCTAGACATGTGGGTAAAATGAAAATGTGGCAAATGCCAAAAAAAGGGCATTTGTTACTCAGTTATAGTGTTTATTTCATATTTAATATAATAATTTATTTCAGAGCTCATGAGTCGTAGACGTGTCTTTGATCCCGAGTTTGAATCTGAGGATGGCAGGTGAAGTCCTGAGCCTTTGCCCGACTTTCTCAGGAGAGGAGCTCGGGCTGCCTCCCTCAGGGTCACTTGGGGAAGGTCCCTTAAGGTGCCTGGGGAGCCCTCTCACCTGCAGAGCCGCGAGTCAGTCCGCTGAGAGCAGGCCCTCGCCGGTCCCAGGAGCCGTGGTGCAGCGGCGAGCTGAGACCCTCGCTCAGCCAGGAAACGGCTGCCCAGCCCCTCCGCCAGGCCGGAGCTGAGCCCGGTTCTTACCAGCCAAAGTGAAGGCTGCGCTGGACAGGTGAGACCCCGGGCCCAGCTCCAGGGCGGGAGAGATTTTGCAGGGGCTTATTTCCAGACTGTAGCCTCCCTGCTGTCTCTCTTCTGTGACGAGACAAGCATTTGCTCAAGACTGCTCTGGTGGTATCATGCCCTGGGTGTGCCGCCCCATGTGGGGACAGCTCCCAGAGGCTGCGGCCACGGCACGCAGGGTCCAGCCACTCCAGGCAGTGGACCTGGGAGGTGGCCCTGCAGTGGGGACCAGAGAGGGCGAGCTGTGCGTGGGGAAGAGCCTGGGGTCCTGGGGCTTGCCGGCGCACCGCACACAGCACGTGGGGCCTCCGTGACCCCAGGCACCCGGGCGGGAGACCCGGTCCGGCTTGCCCCACGCCTCGAGGGCCCGCTCCATCCCCCCGGGCAGAGCCAGCCCTCGCTGTGGCTTTGCCAGCAGCCACGACGGCTGCCTGAACTATGCACAGGTGGGACACGGCCTCCGGCCTGGCCACCTAGAGCCCAGGGCTTTGTGGCCCCGTGCCTGGCAGCAGGGGACCTGGAGCTCCGGCTACCCTGGTCCCCGGGCTCTGATCTCCTAAACTCGTGCTGGCGCTGCAGGTATTAACAGTTGTTTAATACAGGGAGTCAAACGCAAAAAATGAAAATGACTGATATATATATATATATATATATATTTTTTTTTTTTAATCCACCTGTTTTGACTTGATACGTGCTGCTGAGATGCTAAGCGTTTGGGCGCTTTCTGTGTAGTGGTGGTGGAATTTTATTAACATGAAAGGGCAGAAGCCATGCTTGAATGTGATTTATGTAGAAGTGGCTGCAGTAGTCTTTTCTTTGGAGATTAAATAGCTTATAAAAACGTGACAGGGGCCCTCAGGTTAACCGTGTGTCATTCTGGGGCTTATTAGCAACAGAACAATTAACAGAGACAGAGGACTTTCCAGTGACGAGGGGCTTTTCTGCCCCATTGAGTGTGTAAAAGGCACAGTCCTGCTTTGTGAGATACCAGCCTCAACGCAGGGAGGCCGGGAGCTCTCCTTGCCCCGCACTGAGTGGGACTGAAATGTCACCTTCGTCATAGATTAAATAACCCTTTCTCTGGCCAAGACGAATCCTCCACGCGGCTGAAGTGTGACTGGGCAGGAGCCCAGGTGACATGGAGGCGTTTTCACCCACACAATGAGGACCTCGCTCCGGCCAAGGCACCTGCAGTCCTGCCGGAACCTCCGGACATTTCCGCGCCCTCTGCGAGAAGCCGATGGCGCCATCCCAGCACGAGAAGGCTCTGAGACGCCGACTGTGCCCGCAGACTGCGGTCAGGTGACCTCAGAACTCTGACCCGCCACCTCTGCCACAGCCAGCCCCGAATCTGACTCACGGCGTCTGCGGCAGCCGCCCCAGAGCGGTCAGGACTTAACCAGTGGCTCCCAGATCCCCTCATGCCTGCCCTACTTCCAGCTCAGGGCCGGCCAGAGAAAGCCAACAGTGTCCCTGTGACCAGTCCCACAGGGTGCCCGGCCCCCAGCGGGCCACCCCAACTTCCCTAGGACACGCCCAGGGCTGGACACCCCAAGGCTCTCCTTCTCCCCACCATGAAGCTTCCCCTGCCCTGCCCGCCCTGAGTCCCTGACAAATGCAAGTGACGGGCGGCTGACTCCCTGGCCCCAGAACCTCTGAATAAATATCTCTGCGTGGTCGCTGCTAGTCTCCTCAGCTGGGAAGGCGGTGGTCGTGCCAGTGTGCAGTGAGCCTGCTGGCCGCTCCGCTCCGAGCGAGCGACACCAGCGTTTCCGCCCTCCCTGAGCGCCCGCCCGGCTCCTGCGCTCCCTCCCGGGGCAGGTTGGAGTCTACGGAGAGGCGGCACCCACTCCCGGGTGCAGTAACCAGGCCCTGTGGGCGCTGGTCCCTGCAGGTGGTGGGTGTGCCTGGTCTAAATCTGCCACCACCAGGAGAGCCAGGTGCCATCTGGAACAGGGTCTTCCAGCCCAGACAGCTCCACGCCCAGTGCCCAGCATCGTGCAGAGACTGGCAACTGCCCCTTTCTCTCCCTCGGTTTTCGGAGTGATTCGGCAGAAAGTCTCGGCCCTTCTCCTTCAAGAAGACAGGAGCTGCTCTCAGGAGAGCAAGTGGCTCCTCTTAGGGGACCAATGCTCCATGCCGTCTCCAGGGTGATGCGGGTCATCCTGAGCAGGCTGGTCCCCTGCACACCACGCCCCTGCCCCGCCCTGGATGTCACCTTCCCTGCTGGCGTGACCCTGCCACCCGGGACCTTCACGCCTTGTGACTCCCTAGGTCAGGAATGGTTCTTCCAGCCATAAGACCCGAGACTGTGCTAACTTGTTCGCAGCTGCGATCCTAAGACCTGAGACTGTGCTAACTTGTTCGCAGCTGCGATCCTAAGACCTGAGACTGTGCTAACTTGTTCGCAGCTGCGATGCGCTGTTCCTACAAGTCATTCGAGGTGGAACCAAAATCACATCTTTTTCCCATGAAGTTCAAGCTGTCCGTCCTTGGTCTGCTTGGTCCAGTGTGGGGCTTCCTCTTTCACCGCTGCACATGCAAGTTTTGTGTTGAGTTCAGTCCCCACTGCAGCCCGAGAGGCCCCCCAGGGAGGACGGAGCAACAGGCTAACTAGTGCGTAGGAGGAGGAAGCCTGGTTTGCAGGTTGTGGGGGCCGTGAGCATCACAGCACGCTGCCAAACACAGGCGCGTGGACTGTAGGTGCTCTTTAGGGGAGAGACTTGTGTCTGTACTTTAAATTTATAGAACCCACTGAGCTCAATATTTATAAATAGACTGTTAAAGGAAATAAAAATTATAGACCATATTACGTGCAATAGGAGAGCTGGCCCATTATCTCAGTGCTCCAGTAGCTGTTGCTTTTGCAGAGATGCTGCACTGAGTAAATTTTGGACCAGCCAGGTCTGGACTTACTGGCTTAGTGAGAGCCGGTTCCCTCACCAGCTACTGTTCATACCCAGAACTGTAGGTACCGTTAATAAAATATTTTAGGATCATCTACAGCAATTTGGAAAAATATTCATGACTTGTGAATAATAATAAAATTGGGAGTAACTGTTGTCTCAGTCACCCCGGGCTCCCAATACAGAACACCACAGCCGGGGGGCTCAGACACCAGGAGTCTGTTCTCTCACAGCTGAGGCTGGGAGTCCGAGACCCAGGTGCCAGCATGGTTGGGTTCTGGTAGGAACCCCCAACCTGGCTTGCTGAGGGTCACCTTCTCGCTGTGTCCTCACTTGATGGACAGAGAGAGATCTTTGATGTATTTTCTTATATGGGCACTAATCCCACCACGAGGGCCCCACCCCTACCACCTCGCCTAACCCTAATCACCCCTCAAGGTTCCCAACTCCAAATGCCACCACATTGAGGGTTGGGGCTTCGATACATGCAGTTGCAGGGAACACAAGAGTTTAGCCAGCGTCAGCCACTGAAATGCACGAGAATAATGCCGGCTAAGGGACGGAGAGAACTTTTCAGGACGGACGTGCAAATTCACAGGCTGGCTGCACCTGCAAAAGGCACTCACCCAGCCACATCTCTGGGGCCTGCTCTGCAGTCAGGGCTGCTTTCCCTACCCCAAACATCTCTCTGATGTTTGAGTCCACATTATTAACTGAAGCTCGATCGGTGTCTTACATGTTAACTGATTAAATCATCCCAAACGCGTACGGTGTCTGCTGTGTTTGCAGAGCTCCGCGGGGCCCGCAGGTTCAGGCAGGTGTCAGGCCGGATGCTGGACTGGCTTCCACGGAGCTTAGGTGCACAAGTCTGTGGCCCAGGACTCCAGCCAGTGAGTGGTCGGGACGTGCCTCAGAGGTTCCGGGGGACAGCGGGTCAGAGGAGACCCCGGGGAGCACCGGGCCCCCCATGTGGATCTGGCGTGTGGGGCCTTCAGACCCCACATCGCGCCCTTCCCTGATGCTCATGGCCTCTGGACTATGATTGGGCCACCCGTGGTGTCTCCCACAGGGACAGGGTGGACTGGCCAGAGCAGAGGTGCCAGACCCTGTTAGCAATGACAATTTTCATAATAACCAATTTATTCCGGCTTTACACATTTGCCTCTTCAGTTTGGTTATTCTGGATTTGCCCAGGGAGAGGGTCCCGCCCTGGGAAGTGTGGCCACATCCGCCTCCCGATGGCCGCGTCCAGCGTGCTCCATGCCACCATTATGGGCCCCGGCTGCTCTCTCCCTTGAGGACCTCGTGCTCACGTGGCCGTCTCCTTTCCGGGCAGATAAAGTGGGTCTGCCTGACTGGGGCTGGCGTTCTGTCCCTGGCAGGCTGAGGCACGCACGGAACGTGTCTTCTCAATTCTGCCGTCATCTTGGGCTCGTGGATTTGCACGGTCAGATCACCTCTTTTCTCTTCCCCAACCCGACGCTATTATTGTCTTTACTGATTCACTTTGGATTAAGGAACTAGGGAACTTTGGTTCGGGGCTGACTTTCTGCCTGCAGCCACTCACTGTCCTCACTGTCCTTCCACCCAAATCGGCCGTCGAGAATCGCTGAGCTCTTTACGTCCTGTCTCGTTCTCCAGAGACACACGGAATAGTCACCTTCATCTCTGGGACTTGCTCGCTGTCTCCTTCTCTGCCCCCCGAAGCCCCAGACAGGAAACCCTGCTGAGCTGGCCAGCGACAGTGGCTCACAGGCACACTTGGCTTACCGTGCTGGTCTTTCATGGTGACATCCAGCCCTTGTTAGGGAAGTCACTCCAGCAGACAGATCTGAATTTGGGTTCCGGTCCTGACACTAATTAGTGTGTAAGTTTGGGTAGGGCAGACAGGGGACTTCACCTGTCTGGCTTCATTGCCCAGGTCTGAGACATTTGGATAATGGTGCCTGCCTCATCGGCGCACGGCTGAAAAAGTCAGCAAAGCACGCAGTCAGTGTCTGACACGCACCGCTGGCTCTGTCTCCCCTCGCAGCCGCTGCACAGGTGGGTCTTCACGGCGCCATTGTCTGCAGAGGGGACAGTTCCACCTTCACCCCCGTCGCCAAGCTGTGAACACACGCACGGCACCGTGACTCTTCTACGCCCACAGGGAAGAGCCTACGGGCCAGCCGCGGCCTTGGATTCCCCTTACCTTCCCAGTGCAGCTTCGAAGGAGACTGTCTCCAGGGCCCCCATCCCCCACCCAGCTCATGCACCCACTATCAGGAATCCATTCCTGACAACCACTCTGCCAGAGGCCAAGCGGGTGCCTATTTCCACATATTGTACATAGAAAAAGTGATAGCATACGACACATCAGTCCCAAACTTACCGCTACTAAAATATAACAGGAACACAATTAAGCTATCACTTTAGGATGTACAACGCTTACCACGCTGCTTCCTGGTGCCCGATTACTGAGTTTGGAGATAGTCGCTTATCTGCAGTATCTTCCTTTTTATTCATAATCGATGCTCTTACTCGTTTTGCTCCTCATTCAACAGTTGTACCACCGTTTTCTCCAACAAGAACTAGGCAAGAGGAAGATCCAAGCACAGGAAGCACACGGGAAAGCGGCCGGCACCGCCGTGCCGAGGCCGAGAGCGGCTCTCACCCGGGAGGCCGCGGTGCGGCCGGGGGCACCAGTGCGTCCGAGAACACGCCCGCCTCAGCCGCCGCGGCACGCTTTTCCAAAGGGCTAAACGTGATTTTGACGAGTGCCCGATCGTATCGGGAAAGTTACTCGACAGTTTTATGTCACCTCATTTTGCTAAAAATATCTGTTGAAATTTGAGGATATCCTTATAAACTTTTCCTATATTATCATTGGCCAAAAACATTTTATTGAAAAATAAGCACATCATAAGATGTTGGGTGTTAAAAACTAAAAGGCGATCCGCAGGAAAAACACTAACCACTGCAGTTGACAAGAGAAAAGGAGGAAAAAAATTAAAGAATTTTCAAAATGTGCTTTTTTATAAATTTTGAAAAATAAACAAGGCTAATTTTTTTCTATTAGAATTTTGCAAATTTGAGGAAAGGTGATATTTGCAGGGATAGCGGAACAATCTAAAGAAGCACAAGGAGAAATGAACAGTCTCTCCCGATTCATCCTTCCCTTTTCCGGATCGCTGGGAGGGCAGTGAGTCCCCTGTCATCTGGATCACGTCCCACACACCCACTGCCATGTTCTCGCAGCCGTGTGCACACATTTAGAAAAACATGTATATCTGTACAACTCACCTTTTAAAATTTTGACAATATGTCATATGTCTCTTTCCAGGTCCATAGTCATATTGCTTTCTAAAAATAGGCATGGGGTATTAGCTGTCTACTGCTGCAATAATGCTGTGGAATAGACGACCACACAACGTAAGGGGCATACAAGAATGGTGTTTCTTGTGCATGTAGCTGGGGTAGTTGCCTAGGCAGCCCGTTGGCTTGCTTGCATGTCTAGGGGGCCATCTGGCCCCCAACTGATCTAAGGGGGCTCAGGCTGGGGACGTGGGGTGGCATCTTCTGCTGTGTGTCCCTCCTCCCACAGTGGGTCAGCCCGGGGGTGCTCTCACAGTGACCGCGGGAACCCAGAGCCAATAGCAAATGCAGTCTTGCAAATGCTTCTCGGGCGGCTCCTTGTATCATGTATGCTGACTTTCTGTGTCATTGGTCACCAAAGCCAGTCCCACAGCTGACCCCAGAGGCAGAGAGGGAGGGCGGCACATCAACATGGCAAAGGGGAAGGCTATAAGAGGGTTAAAAAATTGAAGCCATCTGTGCAACTTACCACAGTAGAGATGTTCTATTTATTCCATTTATTTAACCAGTCTCCACATCAGTGGCCGTTTTGGTTCTTTCTAGAGTGTTTCAGGTTGTTGTCATTATCATTTAATCTTCTGCCCCAGTATACATTCTTACATATTTACCTCTATACATTTGCATTGATTTTTACGGTATACAGTTACCAAAGTGGGCATATTGGATCAAATATTTTATTAGAATTAAAAACTTTATAGCTAATTTTCTTCAAAAATGTGTACTGATTCATACCTATGATAGACATGGAGTAAAGTGTGTGTCCACCTATATCTTGGTTGGATGAAGCACAGAGTTTGTTGTTTATGTAATAAGATAAAAATCTAGTTATTGAACTTTTAATTTCAGTTTCAATATACAAAGAACATAAAAGGTATAATTCTTGTTCTTATAAGAAAAAGATGGAAAAAATTAAAAAAATCAATGATTTTCTTTGACCTTAAAGATAACTGAACTCACAGGGCAAACTGTCACCCTTAAATTTGGAGACACGGGCACACATGGAGAGTGATAGTTGAGACCTGCCTACCTGACATACAAGCCACTAGAGCCAAAATGCTGGCGCCAGTAGCTTTTTGTAGTATCAAACAGAACATGTTTAGTTTTTAACCAAGAATTACAAGACATGACAAAAGGCAAGAGAGAAAATAAAAGGAATTCTGAAGGGACAAAGAAAGCCAGATTCATATGTGACACAAATATTAGAAACATCAAACAGGGAATTTAAGATGACTATGATTAATATGCTATGGGACATAACAAAATAGTGGCAACATCAAGAACAGAGGGTGATGTAAGCACAAGATAAAAATTCTAGAAAGAATAAGACAATGCTAAAAATCAAAACCATACAAAAGCACAAGATTTTCAGAGAAGTCACAAAAATGAAAGAATGCTTTCAGTGAGCTGCTCACTAAGCTCATCACAGCCAATGAAAGAATAAATGATCTTGATAATGAGTCAATAGAAACTTCCCAAAATATGATTACAGGAGAAAAGAAATAAATGGAACAGGATATTCAAGAACCATGGAACAATTTCAGAAAGTACACACACATACACACACACAGATGCTCTCACATACACATATGGAATACCAGAGGTAGGAGAAAATGGAGCCAAAGGAATATCTGAAGTACTGAAGGCCAGAAACTTTCTATAGTAGTAACAGACATGACACTCCACATTTAGAGCTCGGAGAACACCAAGCAAGATGAATAAACAAACACACTCCAACATAGAGACCTAATCACATATGAAAACTTCAGAAATCCAAATATAAAGAAAATATTGAAAGAATCCAGATTAAAAACACACCTTACAATCAGCAAAACTCAGGTCAGAATTACAGGAGAATTTCACTAGAAACCATGGAAATAAGGAGGGAGTGGGGTAAAATATGTCGTGCTGAGAGATGAAACCACCAACCTAAAAATCGACACTCAGGGAAATTTGCCTTCAAAGGGAAGGAAATAGAAAATTGGGAAAGTTGCTTTCTCAAACAAACAGAATCTGGAGGAATGTGTTGCCAACGGCTGTGTCCTTATGACATGTGAAGAGCATCCTCTGGGGAGAAGGAAAACGATGGAGGTCAGAAGCCTAGGTCTGCACAAAGCAAAGAAGGGCACCAGAGAAGGAGTAAATGAAGGTAAAATAACAGCTTTTGTTTTTGGTATTCTTAACTGGTCTAAAGATAACTGTGTATTTAAAGTGACAATAGTACCTTTCCATGAGGTGATTAGAGCATATAGATGAGAAATGGACAACGGCATCTCCCAAGTGACGAGGGAGGACTTAGGGGTGCTCTGCTACCAGGACCTGCACCACCTGGCAGGTGTCACAGTGTTCTCTAACGGTGGACTTAGATCACTTCTAAAAATGCATGTTGGAACTCTAGGTCAATTGCCAAAAAGTTTTTTAAAAAGAAGTATAATTGTTATGATAAGAAAAGAGATAAAATGGAATCATAAAAATTTTCAATTAAAACTGGAGAAGGTAGAAAAAGAGAGGGGAGAGAAAGACGTAAATAATAAATGTAACTGGTAAAAAATAATTACAAAAGTAGTAGAAATTAACCCAACTATCTCTTTAAATGTGAATGGCCTAAATAGATAAATTAGAAAAGCAGAGATTGTCAGAACAGATTTCAAAACTGAATAGAAACTCCTATTTTTTTTTTTTTTTGGTCTGTAAGAAAACACCTTTAAATATAAAACATAGATGTTAAAAGTAAAGGAATTGAGAGAGATTTGCCAGGCTAACACTAACCAAGAAGAAAGTTGGAGAGGTCATATTAATTTCAGATAAAAAAGACTTCATAACGAGGGAATTTAACAAGGATAAAGGGGTATGTTGTTGCATAATGATAAAGTATTCAATTCTCCAGGAAAGCATGCATTTCTAAATCTGAAGGCAGCTAACAGCAGCACATCAAAATATGTGAAGCAAAACCAGATAGAACAGAGTGCATAAAATGATGTAACAACATTTATTCTTGAAATCTTAATAACCCTCTATCAGAAATTGATAAAGCAAGTAGACAGAAAACTAATAAGAATATAAATGACCTAAACAGCACTATTAGTGGACTCAATCTACTTGACTCTTATAGAATGGTCTCTCTAACAACAGCAGAATACAATTGCTTCTCAAGCTAGCATGGGCCCATTCACCATGATCAACTTACCTTATGTGCCATAAAGCACATATAAACAAATTTAAAATACTATGTACCACACAAAGTGTGTTCTCAGATCACAACAGGATGAAACTAGAAATCAGTAATAGAAAGAGGGTTG
Organism: Mirza zaza; assembly: GCA_008750895.1. NCBI lineage: Eukaryota > Metazoa > Chordata > Mammalia > Primates > Cheirogaleidae > Mirza > Mirza zaza. The sequence continues at coordinate 47,838 of VSMD01069543.1, read as the reverse complement.
GAAATCTCAATTATTTGGAAATTAAGGAACACATTACCTAAATAACCTATGAGTGTGTCTCTCTGCAAGAGATTAGAACTTGAGTCTGAATGAGTGAAGAAGAGCTGTTCTAATTAATCTACATCATCTAATCCATTTGAGGTCTGAGACAGAACAAATATTTTCTAGAGCTGGGACATCCACCACCCATGCTCTCCTGACCTTGGACATGGGATCTCCAGGCTCTCAGGCTTTCGACTCACACTGAATTACTTGCCTGGTTTTCCAACTTGGCTCCTAAAATATTAACATGTGTAAATCTATAAGCTAAAAATGATATTTTCTAAAAAAAAAAAAAAAACAAAAAACCCAAAAAACTAATGTGTTGTCTTTGGAGCATGTTAAAGAAGAAACTTATTATCCCCAAAACTGGAAAATAAAAGAATAATAAATAGACAAATGAATAAATAAATAACCTGTCAGTCAAATAAGAAGTCTTAATAGAAATTTAAAATATGCTTCAAACTAAAGGAATACGAAAACATAAACAATCAAAGTGTTCAGGGTGAAGCAAAGGCAGCACTCGGAAAGACATTAACAGCATTGAATAATTCCAAACAATTTGTGCAGATACTTCACCTTCCAGGAATGGGAGCATAACTCCCCACTCCTTAAGGATGGGCTGTAACAGCAATTTTCTCCCGATGAATACTGCAAGCACAGGGCGTGGGGAGAGTCACTTTACAGTGGAGAAAACTGACAAACACAACCCCAGTCTGGCGAGCAGCGTCAAGGCCAACAGTGGTCCCCTTGACGTGAAGAGAGGAGAGTGGGCTTGACCTCTGTGTGTTCTTGTGACAAACCCACGCCGCCAGCCTAATCACAAGGAGAACATTAGACAAATCTCAACTGAGGGACATTCTTTAAAATACTTGTCCTACTCCTTAGAATTGTCAAGGCCATCGAAAACAAGTAAAATCTGGAAAACTGTCACAGCCAAGAGGAGGCTAAGAAGACATGAAGACTAAAGGCACTGTGGGACCGTGGACGGGCCCTGGAACAGGAGAAGGGTGCTTGGGGTGCTGCACTAAGTGTATGCATATAAACCGTGGACTCCAGTTAATGACAATGTATCAGCAGTGGCCATGCAATTGTGTCACATTAAAGTGAGATATTAATTACACAGGAACATGTAGGTTTGGACATGTGGGAAATATCCGTACTATCTTTGCAATTTTTCTGTAAGTCTACAAGGAAGTCTCAAAATGTGTATTAGAAACTAATTTTTGGTTCAGTGTTTACGTAAAGGTTAGTAAGAGCATCTTCCCTTATGAAAATACGCAATGAGGATGATGATGCATAGAACTAAAGAACTTCCTCCCAGAGGCTGAATTTGATGGTCATTCTTATTTGCTTGTATGATTAGGAGGGCAAGTTTGCCAGAGTTAATTTTACTCGATGCTGATAAAATCCTTCCTGCTGTAAGGTAAGTTTCTGATGCACACAGATCTGCCTCTGTGTAGCTCAATCAAATAAGAATACGGCAGAACTTGGCCTCAAAATAATAACACGCAGGCATCTGAAGGGGAGTCAGACAGATACAGATAAGTGAAGGACAGTCAGCCCCAACGGGGGCTGGCATGCGTGTTCCCCTGGGGCCACACCCTCCCCGGTTACACGCAGGCCCCGTGTAAAACAGCAGCTTGTGCCAACTGACCTGCTCACCTCAAACCACCAGTTTATTTAAACTCAATTACTTACGTGACCAGGACCAGTGCTTTCTGAAAAGAAGCCTCTCATCTACCCTACTAAGTTTTCTGCCAAAACTCAGCATGAGTTTTGTTTTCTTTAAAAACTACCATTTCCATATAATTGGATTAACCCAGCATGTGACTGTGGCCAGATGTCGAAGCTTTTCAGATTGGGTGGATCACTCACGTGACCTCAAGCTTTGCTCATAATATTCTGGAAGTTGAAATTGGGGTGGCGGGCTACAAAATTCCTTACGGATGTGTAAGATGCTACAACTGTTGATGGGAAACACACACACACACACACCCAGCACCCACAACGCAACTAAAATTTCAGATGTTCATATAGCCACGGTCAGAGATCAAGAAACAATTTGTTTATGAATTTCTTGCAGAAAACTTCAACGTTTCGAATAAATACAGAAGGAAACAAATTAAGAAATTCTTAAGCAATTATTAGATTCAGAGTCTGTTTATTAAAGCTCTCAAGATTTCTTTTTAAAATATTCCCACTGCTATGAATCCAGCATACTTGTTTCCCAGCACTGTTCGTCTGTCTCCTGCAAAGACTTAGACTTTCAATCAAGCAAGCAAACCCTACTACGTGCTGCAAAAGGGCGGCTGTGGAAGCAGAAGCGCCCTCCCTGAGCGCCTACGCCGTAGTGCAGGAAATACGACAGCTCCTGGAATGCCATGTGCAGAAAAGAGGAACAAAGTCCTGTGAAAACAGAAGGAGATGTTATTTTAAATTGGGGAAGGGCATTAAGGAACTTTTCATGGAAATAAATGGCATTGGGCTTGGATTAGACTTCCAAAGCTGAGGACGTTTCTTCCACCGAAGGGGGTGGTGTCATTTGCCGCCACACGTTGGTGGGCTGCTGTGAGGCTAAATTGCTTTACGTCACTTGGGACTTTGAGAACTAAATCTGGATTTTTGCCAGAAGCTGAGATTATCATATCCTTGCGGGGACGTGGTGATTAGAAACCAGGGCTGAGTAGATACAAGCGTCTGTAGATGTAGCTACATGGGGTCGCTCGCTGTAAGACCACCCACGGCCTTTCTCGAGGAAGCGGCAGCTTCTCTAATTAAATGTTCAGAACCTGACATTCGCCTCCAGGCTGCGTTTGGAGCTAACCGCTCCCCGGCCCTCTGAGTGGCGCGGTGGCCTTGCTGCACCAGGACCCACAGACAACGGGGGAAGACCTGGCTCCAAGGGACCCGATGACCCACCCTCCCGGGGATGGTCCCTCGTGACCCTCTTGTCTCTCATGTGGCACTATATTTTCTAAAAAGTGTGATCTTTGGAAAGACCCAAGGGTGACTAAGTGTGGCCCACCGGGTCATCGACCCTTTCCACGAGGTCGTCTTCAAGTTCCCTCAATCTGAAGGTACCATGTTGCAGAGAGAGTCGGGCCTTCCCCTCTTCCTTGCTGCCGTCTGTCTTGGTCCTTTGTGTTCTGCTGTAACAGGGCACGGCAGACCAGGTAACTTATGATGGACGGAAACGGAACCTCACAGTCCCCAAGGCTGGGAAGTCCCAGGTTGAGGGCATGGCATCTGGCCAGGGCCTTCTTGCTGAGTCACTGCTCGGAGGAAGGCGGAAGAGAAAGAGAGAAAACTCATCCCTTAAAGGCCTTTCCAAAGGAGTTAAGCTCACCCATGGGGGCTGCACCCTCACAGCCTAATGATGTCTTAAAGGCCCCACCTCCAAGACCATTCCTGACACGGGCGATTAAGTTTCAACATGAGTTTCGAAGGGGAAAAATATTCAAACCACAGCACCCTCTCCACTAACTCACCTCCTCTCCTATTTATTTTCGCCGAAAAAAGTTTTAGGCGTGCTTTTGAGACCAGCTGCTCTATTCAGTCAACCTGTGATCACTGATTCTCCAAATTCTCTAGGCAGGTTTATTCTCCCAACCTCAATTTCTTCTTCTGTCACGTGACAGCAGTAACAGCTCGTAACTTACAGTGCTACGGTGGGAAGTCAGTGAGATCACAGTATTTTGTGAAAATGCGCAGTGAGAGCACTAAATGCCCTGCGGGTCTTAGTTGCAACTCCTCCTGCCCACCTTGGGCCACTGTTTGCCCCGCAGGCATCTTCCCAGCAATGGTCCAGGGGATGGTCTTGTTGCAAATTCTGTTCTACTCCGTGGCACCCTGGGGCTTTGTTTGCACTGGGACTTACACTTCAATGTGTGTCTTCCTTCTGCACCCCTCCCCCAGGTGAGACTCAGCCCCTCCCCCTCTGGGGACACTCTGCTGCACACTCTGAGGATGTGTCCATGCAGTGCCCATTCCTGGCACGGTGGGAGGTTATGGAAATAGAGCAAAAAGGTCTGTCTGTTAGCAGAGCTTCCAAATTGCGATAAGGACACGAACCCATGAACTGTCCCTCAGTGATGAAGTCCCCCTGTGCCTGGCTCACCCCATCCCTACCTTCTTGCCCCAGCCCCATCCTCCTGCTCTCCGCTTGCCCCACGTCCCCCACTCCCAGCTCGGCCGTGGCCTGGGCTTCGTGGACTCACTTGGCCTGAGAACAACGGCTTCTTCCTCAACAGGTCGTTGAAAATATTTTCCCCAAGACGCTTTATCCTCTGAGATTGGACCAGCGACCTAAAACAATCTTATTAGATAGATAGTGCTCTTCTGAAACTTCAGAGTTTTTTTGTTTGCTTGTTTGTTTGCTTTTTCATTTCCACCACTTAGTAACCACACATTCTTCCTTAAGCTCCTGCAATCTAGCTTCTATCCCCTGCGCTTTTGTGATGCCTTGGTCCTTCCGTGATTTCTGTTAAGACTTGGCTCACGGGCCTGCCCCCTCCCTGCACTCACTGCACCCCCCCCCCCCCCGAGGATGCAGCTGGCCCTGGCTTTCAGGGTCTGGTCCTGCTGACACGCTGCCTCCTTTCTCATCGGGGGCTTCATAGGGGTCATCACCCCTTCCCGGGAGGAAGATTTCTGGCCGGTCGTGGTGCAGTGGTAGGCCGTCCTCTCTCTGTGTCTGAAATTGAAATGTTTGAACCCCGAGAGATGAGGAGGTTCAGAGAAAGAGCATCCTCAGGGCAGAGAAGATTGCAAAGAGAAGCAACAGGGCTGGGAGGAGCAGGGCTGGGTGTGAGTTACTCCCAGAGTTCACGGAGGGGCACCAGGAGGGCCAGGGGTGAGGCTGTGACAGATGGTGGTGGTCCCTGGACACTGAGAAGACAGGCCACACTCCTCAGCCCAGCTAGACCAACGTCCGTTTCTTCCCAGTGTCGACAGCAAAGCCTGGACACCTCCTTTCCTGCCCAGGTGCCCAGAAAGCCGGGCAGGTGGCTGTCCTTCTTTGGGGCTGTTGGACTCCAGTCCCCCTGCAACGTGGGAGTGACGGGGGCAGGCCAGCGGCCTGGGTCCACAGAGGGTGGACAGGGCTCGGGACTGGGCTGCAGCCAGAGGCACCTCGAGGGGCCGGCGACCCTGGCAAAGACTGCTCACCTGCTCTGTTGGATGCCTGATGGCCCTGTCGCAGACCTGCGCATCGAATTATCTCCGCTCAAACCCTTGTGCTGACGCCAAGCTGCGTGTCTAAGGGCTTTGAGGAGCAAGCGGGGACCAAACAGTGAGAGGCTCACTGCAAAGCATGGATGGTGAGAGCATTAGCCCTGGGCTCGATTTTCTCAGGTTTCTGTATTTTTTAGGGAAAAACATTATCTTTTCATGCAGCTGTTTGTTTTTCATGTGTGCAAAATGAGTCGTTAGCTTTTTCCTCCTTGGATTCGCCAAGCCCTCTGTTCGTCTTCCCCACCAGTACCTTTTAACGTTACATAATAATAATCATATTTTCAAATGTTACCTCTACCCAGCAGTGTCTAAGGCTCCAGGAGTACAGCGGTAATTTAAGGTATTTTCCGCCTCTCAGGGCAGGACCAGGCCCACAGACAGAGCTCTGTTCAATGAGCAAGTGTGTGGAAGGAGCATATTTAAACCTTCACTCACCAAACTTTATGTACCATACTCCTGCCTCTGATCAATGCATTCATGCTCTCTGCAAAATTTGTTTGAAGCATTGGACATTGTGCCAAAATATTATCACTCTAGTTAATTTACATGCACACAGCCATATTTAAATGATGATCAAATAATAACCATAGGAAGAGGTCAGTAGTCATATTTATAGTAACATTACAGACTGTTAATCTATGCCCACGAATAATTGAAGGACAGGGTTAAAATTAATTTTGCAAGCTAGAGTTCAGCCAATGCAGAGTTTACCAAAGAAGAATCAGAACTGCCCCAAGATGAGATAAAGGTTTACTAGAGGAAGGTGAATTTCGGTGGTATGAGAAGGCCATTGGTGATATTTCGGCTGATGCAGTAGGACGGTTAGAATAGAAAGTCAGGGCACGAGGATAGTGTGATGATATTTAGGAACTCTTAGAAAATGTACATTGATGGCTTTTTTCAGCTTCTTTTAGAATGAAAAGCTTTAACAAGGCCGAAGCCTTGTTCATGTGGCTTTTTAATTATATCCATTAATGAGGCAAAAAACTTCTGCAAATTGCAGAAGGACACACTTTTCTTGAGGTGATTTAAAATGGATATCGGCAATTTCTGCAAAAAGAAAAAGCCAAGAACAACATCAAAAAGCACATTAGAAGATTCCAGGACATTGCAAGTATGATCCTAATTGGAGGAAACAAATAAAAGCCAACATAAAAGAGAAGAGAAAAGAGAAGAGAAGATCAGTTGCAGGGGGACCAGTCGCCCTGCTTCAGGGTCGATCTGAAGGCCACTGTAGATGTGAGTGTGGTGATGTGGTGGGACGTCGGGAAGAGCAGGCTGGCCTGGCCCTGCTGAAATCCATCCGGCTGTGCGGAACAGGAAGGGTGCAGGAGGCTGGCACTCTCAACTGTGGCGGAAGGCCAGGATGGCCAGCAAGCGGAAAGATTCCCAGTCAACAGCCAGTCTGGTGAGGAGGCAGACTGGGGAGAGCCATGCAGATATTCTCAAAGGAGGCAGAGCACCTCGATAGGTGCGGAGCAGGTAGAGCCCATGGCTGGCACAGAGGGTTCCCATGTGTCCCTGGTGAGTCCCAGGCTAGAGAGAGCAGTGCTGAGCCCTGTGGGTGCAGGGGGAGCCCAGCGTAAACCCTCCAGGGCTAAGGGAAGCAAGGAGGGCCCCCCATACCTCCAGTCCCACTGAGGCTGGGATGGTTTTCCTGAGGACGCCTGGGATGCTGGCACAAGTTGATTTGATGACTGACCAGGTGAGGCCAAGCGCAGGTGCTCTCAGTGGGAACAAAGGAGCATTGCGATGAAACGTCACACAAGGACCGATGCTCAGGTCGATTCAACCCTGGGAAAGCCATGTGACTTCTTAAGGCCCCAACACGCTTACTGCAGAAAGACATCTGGGGGCGTCTTCTGGTCTTGAAGTGTATTCAAGTCCAGCTCAGATGCTGAGGGTCTCACTGTCATCCCCGCCCAGAATAAAATGTCACTGGGTGTGAGGTTGTCATCTAGCAGACAAGTCCCTGAGCTGCAACACTCCCCCCACACAGAGCCTCCCTGAGTTTGGTCCTCCCAACCTTACTCCTCTTACAAACAGCTTTGAGGTTGTGGCTAAAGCAAACTCAGAAAGAAAAAAAAAAAAAAAAAAAGAGAGAGAGAGAGAGAGAGAGAGAATCAAATAAAGTAAAACTCAATTTGGCATTGAACATGCAAGGATTTCCGTGCATCGAGTCACTTTTTCTCGGACGTCTGGTGTCATTTGAGCAGAGCTCTTTCTTAGGCTCTGATTCACGTTCAAGAGACAGCCCTAGGTCACCTGGGCCATCATCTCTAACTCCGGCAGCCCCAAGGAGCACAGATGGTTTTGCGTGGTGAAAACTCCTTTAATGTCATGTATAATCGCCCTCTAAATTCTTCTGCCTTAATTTAAAGGTTTCAGCCTGGAAGGTTTACCTTGAAGTGAGGCACTGCCTCCACCTGCACGTGCAGAGTAGGATTTCTGTAAACTAATTAGCGACACATTTCTGTTGTAACACTTGGTGGCAATATATGCCACAATAACATCTGATAACTGACAAGACATACTCAGGCTTTTTTAGGGAAAGAAGGAAATGTAAAAGAAAACCATCCGTCAAATAACTAGATAGCAAATAAATGGGCCCCCCAATATAGTAAACACTCAGAATTAATGAATGCAAGACAGGCCGTAATAGCAACACTAAGTTAACGGGTGGGGTCAGACAAAACTCTCCTAATACCAGATGCATAAGTTTGTCCCTAAACCCATACAATAACGACTTGGGGCATAAATCTACTATCATGAATATTTGTCCCCAAAGTCTACTTTGCAGATGAGGAAACTGAGGCATGGACAGGCTTTATCCAATGTCACAAAGATGGCGTGGGGACAGGTTTCACACGTCTGGCTCAGATGTCCACGCTCTTGGCTGCTGTGCAGGAGGAGGTCTAGAAGACAAAGGAAAATTCGAAATATCTCCAACTTTCAACCTTGAACAAAACCAGGTAAGAAGGAAATATTATTGTCTTTCATATTTATGAGCCGTGACTTATCTCAGTATCTTTGATACCTTCCATTGCTCTTTCTCCTTGGATCCTTCTTCTCAGTCTCAAGCTGTACTCCAGTGTGACCATCTTAAAAGCCCAAACATTATTTCATTCCTTGTTTTGTCTTCTCTTCTGACCGCGCCTCTCTCCTGGCTCCTGTTGCTGCCAGCCTTCCACAGGGCACCTGTGCTCCTGGGTTCATTTCTCACCCTCTGCGCGGCCCCTTGTCATGGGGCCACCACCCTGCCTCTCCCCCCAAAGCCACTTCCCACCTTCCCGCCTCCCGCTGTTCTTGTGCATCCCCAGGCCCTGTGCTTGGACGCTCTGAGCTCTCCCGAGCTCTCCTGTCATCACGGATCACGCAGGCTCTGCGGATTACCCGGTTCCAGGTCTCCAGCCCAGCCCCTATGTCCTTGCTTTGCACGGTCCCAGACCTGACACTTGCTGTGTCCAGGATGGTCCCACCCTACATCCCCTGAGCCTGTCTGACCAGGGACCGTGCTCCACGCTTGCCTGGAGTCAGCCTTCCTCCCTCCCCCAGTCCTGCCATCACCAGGTGCTGAGGTTCTCCAGGTGCCCCGAGGAGCTTCCCTCCCACGTGCTCATGGCCCTCGGCACCTGCTCCCTCTCTGTCTCAGCTCCCTCCCGGCTGTCCCCACCATAAGCCCTTCCAAGGCTTGCCTGGCTCTGCTTCCTTCCGCCCAGTCTGCGCCTCTGCCCCAGGTGAGGATAGGCTCTCCCTAAAGCACGGAGATGGGCCTTGGAGGGGCTTCTGGTCCCCCCAGGCAAGCGATGGTGACCGTTTCCCCAGCCCCACGGTCTGGACCTGCCCCCTCTCGCTCCACCCTGCAATTGCCGACTTCGTTCCTGGGCCTGGGCCCGTGTAGCAGCTTCCTTTGCATGCACCTGGCTCTGTGCTGTGGCTATGTCCTTGTCTCCCTTCTGAAAGGCGCCTGCACTGGGGTCCTTGCCAGGCCTCGTTGCACTGGCCTTGTCTCTCTTCCTGCCAGTACGTGCCCCTTGCACACCTGTCACCAGGAGCCCCGGCTCCGGTGAGTGCACCCTCGTTCTCCCAGCAGGGCTCCTCCTGCAGCGGGGACACACCAACGCCTCCTGCGTGAGCAAATACACGCTGGGGCCACGATGCTGCCCGAGCAGGTCTGCCGCTCTGAGAGCAAACACCCTCTGCACTCGATGCCCTTCCCAGCGACTTACCTGCCCAGGCTTCCGGGGCGGCGCGTGGGAGGGAAGGGCACGTCTTCCAGCAGCGAAGGCCGGGCACCCGTGAGCCCCGGGAAGCTGAGGAGGAGAGCACCCCGGCTGGCGCCTGTCCTGTTTTCCCAGCTGGCTCGTCCTCCCTCACTGTGCTCGGCGAAGCCCCGCGGCATTCGGATTCCGGCCCAGACGCCAGGGACCAGCCACATCCATCTTCCGATGACATCCGCTGAGCATTTTTCAATAATGTGGTGGCACGTGGGGAGGGCCGTGGCGCGATTATGACATAAAAATGCTAAAGACCGCGGGGAGATGAGAGCACATAAAGTTCTGACTCGGTAATTCAGACTAATGCGGTTTGTGGGCCTCCGGAGACGGCAGCAGCGGTGAGACAGGCCTCCGAGCCGAGCCGCTCCGGAGCAGCCGGGCAGGTGCCTTTGTTCTCGGGGCTTTGTGCACCGGGCCGGAGAGTGCCTGGGCAAGCTCGCCCGGGGCCCGGGTCTCGCCGAGGGGCACAGGTTTTGTTCCCGGTCTTCCCCTCCGGTCAGTATTTATTCCCGACTCACAGGGGGTCATTCCTCCAACACTCTTAGGCAGTTTTGAGTCCCTCAAAGCCGAATCCTTAAAACCAGCACAGATATTTTTTCCCGTCCTTAAAATATATCGTCGGGGTCTCCTTGTCTCATGAGCCTGGGTTTCACTGTGAATATGGCAAAGACTCTTTCCCCCGGGCCACACCTGAGCCAGGCTCCTCTGAACTCTATTGTCCACTAACCTTGACCTTGGCCTCTGCCCTTGCTGGACCTGCAGAGCTTGGTCCCAGCTGGAGATCTGTTCAGTTTAGTGGGAACCTGTTAGCTGTGCTATCTGACCACCCTGGACATTGGACCACCGTGGATGCCTGCTCCCCCGGCCCGGCCCGGCCACACCTGCCTTTGCTGCTCCTGCAGCTGAGGCCCATCCGCCCTGCCCACAGAGTATGGACGCCTGTCGCAAAAGTCCTGAATGAAGGCCTTTCTTACTCTTCGAGACTGTGTCCGGATTCTTAAATTATACGCAGACTAAACAGGCTTTCCCCCTTCGTCACAGACGGCTCCTGTAAGTTTTGCGGCCGTTAAGAGAGCTTTCTAGCATCAGTGCAACCTGGTCACCAAGCCCATGTGACCAAACACATCTGACCTCAAGGATGGAGACTTTTTAAAGTCATTTTTCTTCCCATCGTGGTGCTTATCTATGCCATTGTTTCAGCTACTGGCTACGATTTTAAGCATAAAACGTAAATGGAGATAAAATGTTCGTAGTATCTCTCTGGTCCTTTTTTCTAGATCAGGGAGTGGGGTGACAAATAGCATGACAAATTATCTCCCTCTACACAGGGGGAAAATAAGTGTCCCCACCGCAGGGCGTGCCAACGATTCAGTGTCCTGAGAAAGTTACGTGCACGATATCACTTCTTCTTCTCCTAGGGTGAGGACCCATTTTCAGTTTCAACAGGAAGCCAGGCTAATTCACTACAGAAATGGGAAAATTTATTTTGCTTTTGCATCTTTGTATTTTACACAACAATAATCTTTAACACTATGTTAGGACAACAAGAAATATTTTCTCCGAATCAAGGCTGCCCCTCCCACCTGCATCAGCACACAGAGCCCGGAGTGCAAATACCGCGCCTTCTTCTGAAACCTGGAGCGATGATATTTTTCCTCTAATTTCTATGAGGAAACAATTCATAATAGTGCGGGAAGCTTATAGCTTCGGTGGGGATAATCTTCAATCAGTAATATTAGGCAGTGGTTAGCATTCCTTACATTTTGTATAAATTTAGAAAATATAGAATTAGAAAAATAAAGCAAAAACTTGGGTTTATACTGAAAGATATAGAGTTGAAGCACTCATTTGAACTTACTAAGTCAAGGCAAAAAACATCTCTTCAGAAAGATAATATTGCGCTTCTGAAGACTGTAGCTGGATTTTTCCTGTAACTCTTTTAAATGCAGCAGGGGTCTCTTAAGTGAATAGATTGCTCACTCACTACCCTTGGAAAATCTGACACAGGGGGATCTGCATTCTAACACTGAGAGTCCCCAGTCAGTGGGATGATGGGACGTGTCTGACAGCCACTGAACCGGACAAGCCCGTGGCTGCACCAGGAGACCACAACCACATCTGTGGCTAAGGCCATCGTGATGCTGTTTCTAATAAACTTGAATGCAAGTCTGCAGAAATATTGGGCACTTACAGATTTCATATATTTCAGAGTCTCTAAACACAACACCTACACCTGGTTTGAAACTATGCTCTACTGCAGAGAGCAGAAACCAGGGTAAAGGTGTGCAAGGTGGGGAAACGCAACGGGAAAGGACTAGACCACCATCACGAATCGCAGAAAGGAGCTCATCCCCACAATTGCTTCATTTTTGTAATATTCTTCTACTTCTAGATTTCCTTTAAATACAAGGTTTCTTCTCTTTAAAAAATATTTGTGAGCAATAATGATCTAGACCAGAGTTTTCCAAAACATGCTAAAATGCAGATTCTGATGCAGTGGGTCTCGGCCTGGGTGGAGATTCCACACTGCCCCCAGTCTTCCAGGTGATGTCGCTAATGTGGATTCGATGCGGTGGGTTCCAGCTGGGGTGGAAACTGCAATTTCCCCACAATCTTCCAGGTGGTGTTGATGCTGCTGATTTAAGAAGCACAGTTTGAACAGCTACGATCTAGGCAATGCTGCTGAATAGAAATAGAATGCAAGCAAGCCACGTAAGCCATTTATGGTATTTCTGTAATCCAATTAGAAAAAGTGAAATTATATTAATAGAATTTTGTAGCCCAATACATCTAACATGTTATCAATTAAACATGTAATCAATCTAAAAGTATAGTAGCAGGATACTTTCCTTTGTGCTTATCCTGTCATTGAAATCTGTCTGCTGAGTCATAATTAAGACGCATCTCAATTTTTATAGCTATGTTTGAAGTGTTCAGTGGCCCTTTTTTCTACCAAATTGGAAAATGCAGATCTAGATCAGTTTCCCATCCAATGCCTTACTAGTGCTAAGTATATCAGGCACTTGTCAAACAATTCCAAATAACAAAAATCTATCATCTTCTAAAGTTGTCAGTTTATCTTAAGTCAGCTTTCTTAAAGTTTTCCCCCTATTTAGATCAAAATTCCTCTGTATCTTCCATTCTTTTAATCATCCGTATTTGTTTAAAGCATGCCATCGACAATAAGCAATGAGTAGAGTCTTTTCTTTCCACCGCTTTCTTGGTCCTTCTAGCTAGTCCATGAATTCATTCAATAAAATAATTTATTGAGTGGTTCTTATGTGCAAGGCACTGTCCTAGGCACTGGAGACATAGGAATGAACCAAACCAACGTGGTCCCCGGCCAGGAAACTGCAGGCTCCCCTATGTTAACAGCCACATGGAAATGGAACATGCTATGTGCTGGGCCAGGACTCTGGGGGTGCCTGGGCAACAGCCACAGAAACAGGGAGACAGGTATGGAAGGACAACATTGTTGTCCACTTTTCATTTCTTTTTCTTGGTTTAATAAGATTTGAGTTCTTTTAGGTCTAACACTAAATATATGAAATTATCAGTTTTAGCCATTAACCCTGCTATCCACTATAGCCACCTTAGTTCAGTTTGAAATTTGGGGTGTCGAGGTGGTTATTGTGTTGTTCTGAAGACGTTATATAATGGCATCATATTTTACAAATTTATTTTCAAACCGTATTTGAGATCCACAGCAAAATGTGCTATAAGGCCAAAAAATCATGCAGCGGTTATCAAAGTCCCTTTTGACAACATGTGCCTTTTCTTCCTGGTTGTTTCTTTAAAATGTACAGGAGAAACATTCCTAAAACAGAGCTTGAAGCACAGAACTTTCGATTGTCCAAGATGGTTAGTCTTGCTGAATTGCTCATTCATTAAGAAACTATTATTTCCTGAAAATTTTGAGATTGCGTGATTTGAAGTTATGTACCAGTTTGTAGTTTTATTAATTCAATGTCAAAGAAGTAAATTCTATTCTAAGTCACAATTTCATACAGTATAATGTTGTACAATTCAAGAGCTCTCATATCTACTCAATTAATAATTAATATGCTATATCTATCACAAAATAATAGCACCTATAGTGCCTTTCTTCATATTGCAGATGAGTAAAACCACCGTGTGGTGTATTATTAATGCAATTCTTTGGGGTATTAGGAAATGCGAGATAAATAGAGAAGGCAAAAGACTAATGGTTCTCTTTAAAAATAGTTCTCTTGCATCCACAACTGTGACGGGTTTTATTTTTAAAGAAAATTTTGGCTTTTCCAAAAATGCAGAGCTTCCTACGTCATGGCTGTAATACAAAGAGGCATTTCATGGACTATATGTAAATATTTTAACATTCAGATTATATGCAGCGCTGTGACCCTAAACTCACCGCATTGTTTACATCAAATCGATATAAGCAGAGATGGCTCGGGAGGAGCTTGGGGGCCTCCCCAACTGTCAGAGGGACTCTGAGTGCTGACTCAGGGACCTGGGGGCCCAAAGCCGGCTGGGGCATGTGCTAGGTATGTCATCTTCTGCTCATCTATGGGCAAGCAAGAGGCTCACCAGAGCCCTGCGGCTGCAGAAGACGAGGAAGAAATGAGACCAAGACAATGTGTAGAATACAGTTCTCACCTGTACCGTGTAGGCAAATTGGGAGAGAACTGAGTGCCAGGCCTAATGAACAGAGGTGACATTCCCACGTACGTTGAACTTTCATACAATCTGGCCCTGCTTGAGAGAGAGAGAGAGAGAGTGTGTGTGTGTGTGTGTGTGTGTGTGTGTGTGTGTGGTGGGGAGGCAGATATATGTTTTATATATATGTGATTGCATTATGTCCACTATGCTTTAACAAGCTTGTTTGCTGTGGAAGCCTGATATACAATATGTCATTCTTTCCAGAACTTAGCATTTCTGTGGCCTGAAATAGCAAGTAGCACATTCGCAGAAGGCAACTGGACCGGTTGTCTGAATGATTGTGTATTCTGCAGGTGCCCCTTGCATTACTGTGGAAATATGCCCAGCTTAGTGTTTTCAGGAAGAAAGAGAGAGAGAGAGAGAGAGAGAGAGAGAGAGAGAGTTAATTTTACCTTCAGCCAGTTCATACCATATTTATTCAGCCTACATCTTCTTTAATTTCATTAAGGGTAGGAATATAAGTAACGCAGCACATATTGCTAACACTAATTATCTAAGCTCTCTGCCTGCGTGGAGTCTGCTTCCCTGAGGCTCGGGACTGGCTGTTGGTGGCGGTGGCCGGGGGTGGGGAGGGTGGGGGGTGGACCGCTGCCCGGGAGGTGCTGGGCACCTACAGCTCCGTCTGCCGTCTGCAGACGAATCCGGCATGCAGCTCCCGGGGGGTGGGGGTGGGGGGCAGTGTGTGCTCCCGAGCACGTTCTATAAATATTCTTCCAAATTTGTGTGACAGGTTCAAAGGCATTTTTAATATTGCTTTAATTTAATTCTGGCACAGACAAATGTGTCTGCACCATCATTTCCACCAAGTCCACGCTAGTAGCTTCTTACAAACAAGCGGTGGACATAGAAAAAAAATCTCAGCTATGCCCTTCATAGCCTGTAACACAAAGGACCAAATATAGATCCAGAAAGTGATGCTGAAGGGGTGACACCCCCAGACTCACGGAGCGCACATGTCGGGGGCAGAGGGTTCCATTGCATGTGCCACAACAACCAATTCTTCTGTCCTCCTGTCCCCGGCCCCACCTGCTACCTGACAGGAGTCAGAATCACCTGGACAACCAAAGTGCTCTCAGGGTGGTCTGACTCTCCAAGTCAACCCTCGATGTGCCCAGGCCTGGTCCTCCCCCAGCCTCCTGCAGGGCTGACGTTGGATGGCAGGTGGGCTGTGGTCCCCGGGGCAGCTGAGAGACCTGGGGACGCCCTAGCCCTCTGGCCGAGGCTCAGCTCTTGTCCACCACAGCTGCCGCCCACTGCGTTTCCAGCCTGGCTGAGGCGTCCTGCCCCACGTGGGCAGAGCCCAGGCACGCTCGCTGGCTCCCCCAGGATGGACCCTCCGGGGCTGCCTGTGACCCCTACGGGGCTGGCCTTGTCCTGGAGCCCCTGCCCTGCACAGCGGCCCGCTCTCCCTGCTTCCCAGGGACGGCACAGCCTGTGAGCCCCAAGAGGCTCAGAGGACGGCAGACTAGGGGGCGTCCCCATTGTCCTTGGAGGTGCAGGCCCAGAGGCACAAGGTGGGCCTGGGGAGCGCCCCCCCCAGAGTCCCAGGAGGAGACGGGGAGGGGACTGTGCTTCCTTCTGCCCTTGGGGTCTCCTTCACCTAGGGCACAGTCCGCTCTCCGAGGGGAGTCCTGAGGGAGGAGACTGGAACGTCCTTAATGTGGGGGGTTCATACCTCCCACAATTTCCGCGGGCCTGAGGGACGGCCCCACTCGGGGAAGGGGAAGGTGACTGCCAGGGGATCCGTTTCAAGACAATTGCGTGGATGGCTAAGCTAATTCTTCTCTGCAAGAACCTCTTTGGGCACAACAACAGCTGTCTACTTCTCGGAACTTCTTCTCTATGCTCTGTGACAAGCACTGACTCCCCCAGGCAGGGGAATGTCTAGAGCATGAGGGGAAGGTCGTGTGCTCACTCACAGCAGCCAAAAAGAAAAGGACATTCATAATTTAAACTGTGATTTGCACATGTGCAGAGACACACGCATTTCAGCACGCATTTCTCGAGTGACTACCATGGACGAGCCTGTCAGGTGCATTGCACCCGGCGAGGTCGCAGGAGCAGGTGAGCTGCTCTGAATGAAACTGTAATAACACAGGAGGGCACACAAACCTCCGCCCCATGTCATGTGATGAACATACAGTACAAACGGCCTTCATCGCACACGGACACATGGAGGTTGCACGCCATAACCGGACAGCGTTGTAAATGTCAACGCCGTGCACAAACATCGCCCTGCGAGGAAGTTGCAGGTGAGCGTGTAGAGTCAGTTAAGCAGATCCATCCGGGATAGAGGAACACGGCCCTTTACCATGCACAGTTTTGATTTAATTTGAAAGAGGAAGTGCAACCTAAGGCCACCATTGTGGGGTGAAATCTTTGCTGTGGGTTCCATGTGGGAACGTCCCCGTGGGTCCAGACCTCACGGTTTTTGGGGACCTGAGCTTGAAAGTCAGTATCCACCTCCCCGCACCGTGACAGTGCGTTCTCGAGTCTTAGATCCTCTGAAACTACCTCCCTCGCACCTCGCCAGGGCGCGGGAGAGTGCGTGTACACGTGCGGGCCTTGGCTTCCCGCCCCCTAAGTTGTTTCAGCCGGTGGGGACGAGCAGTCTCCCCACTGGAGTGGCTACTTTGGTTTACGACACATCGGTGGTCCCTGAGAATCCCGGCGCGCTGGCCACCTGAGGACAGCCCGCGCTGTGCAAACAGAGGCTCGCCCGCCGCCACGGCCCCTACTACAGCAGGTCCGCCGGTTCCAAACAGGCAGAGACTGCCGGTCGGGGGAAAGAAGGCTGTAGTCACACAGCTATAGCATGAGGAAATACTTCCCCGAGTCGGGGGGCGGGTCTCTGGCTGTCCGGCTCGTAATTAAGCTGTAATCCCAAGAAACACAGTCATTACCAGCAGTTAATGACGACTTGTTGGTTAACAGCTCGACCCGAAGCTGAAGATTGTTAACACTCTATCAAACTGCTTGTTAAGAGTGCTGAGCTTTATTTAAACACACTCGGATCGCAGCTGGAGAGCTGGGGGGCATCGGGCAGCCCCCAGTGGCTCATGACCCTCCGTCGGAGCTCCGGAGCATTCCACGGTGTTTATATAACGGTGTTAACTGCCCCTGGCTGGTGCCACTCCGTGCGGGGACCCTGTGCTGTCCTGCGAGCTCAGCCCCGTCCCTCCCCTTGCCTCAAAGACGTATTTGTTGCTGCCGGTTTATGTGTTTATCTGTTTTGTTATTGGTGTTGCCAGCACTTGCACCGCTGTGACTTCTCCGAGGCGTGTTTTAGGTCTGACGTGCAGGGGGTGCAGGGGATACTCGGGGAAGGACAGACGTGTCAGGCCGAGGCGGGCCTGTGGCCGGCTGCACGCTCCCGAGCCGCGCTCTGGATGGGCCCCCAGCTCCGGGCCAGAACAAGGCTGCGTGGGCCTCTCTGAGGTCTGCAGGCCGTCCCTGCTGGGGAAGGCCCACCCCTGCCGTTGTCATCAGAAACGCATTTGTGGTCGTCAGCCAAGAAGGAAACTATTCTTAGTGTTCGGATTCTGGGTTCCAGGAAGTTACCTTCACGAAAACGCACTGCGAATGCGTTCCTGCCCACCGAGGGCTGCGCTGGGAGCATCATCACCGCCCGCAGCGAGCCAGGAGGCCCCTGGGAGGAGCTGGAGGAGAGAGTGGCCACGAGGAGACAGGCCGGGGCGTCCCTGGAAGGGGAAGTCCCCGCACAGGGAGCCACTAGGAGAGGCTCAGGTGTGTCCCCTGCATCCAGCAGAGCCCGCATGGCTCTGAGGCCTGTCCCTGCCTTTGTGTCTGCCAGAGACACGGGCGACTCACTGCCATGCTCGAGTCGGGAGAGCACCTGCATCCGGAGCAGTCTGTGCAGAGGTCGCCGGGCGCCAGAGGAGCAAAGTGACGCTGGAACAGAGCGACGCTGGAACAGAGGCTTCAAGTCCAGCACCCAGGGCTGGGCCCTTTGTTCCCCTCCACCCTGGAGGCTGCTCTG
Organism: Mirza zaza; assembly: GCA_008750895.1. Lineage (NCBI taxonomy): Eukaryota > Metazoa > Chordata > Mammalia > Primates > Cheirogaleidae > Mirza > Mirza zaza. The sequence goes on along the minus strand of VSMD01069543.1, from coordinate 29,586 downwards.
GGAGGCAGCCGACCGGCCTGCACCAAGCGAACAAGGTTGCGCCATTGCGTGTGCTTAATTGCTGCCGCGTACCTGGAGTCCTGGGGTCGTGCTGGGACTAAGCACAGCATAGCAGCCTCCACTGGCCCAGGCAGGGCCCCCCGCTCCGCAGTCAGCCTGCTGAGGCGACGCGTACAGCTAGCGTTACAGCTCTTGACCAGGGAAAGAACCGAGCGGCACACGAAGAGTCGGAGAACAGCCTTTCTTCTTCCACAGCAGTCTCAGCACACCTAGTGTCACAGCGCTCCCCTCGTTTTCCAATCTTCTCCCCTTCTGCCCCTGCTTTTATACCCTTGGTAGGGCTCAAAAAGCATCCAATCAACTACAAGCTTTAACATCCAATCAACATCAAGCTTTAACATCCACTCAAAAACAGTGGGATTCAAAAATTACCCAATCAGGATCACTCAAGCAGCGTGGCTGGAAACAGGCAACGCCACGTGGGCCTGGGGCATTCCGGCACACGGGGCCCGGGGCGGCTCTGTGCCGCAGGGGCCCGGCCCCAGCAGCGTGCCCTCCAACTGGCCACATGCAGCGCTGGCCCATGGAGATGCGGAGCTACATGGAGGCAGCAAGAGGCCGTGTCCTGGCGCCTGACATTTTCCACATCAAGCCCAGCCTCCTCAGCTCACGGAAGGGCCCTTCCGGCAGAGCAATTAAAAAGTATGATTCAGGAGGCCAATGCCTTAGGCCAGGCGCGGTGGCTCATGCCTGTAATCCCAGCACTCTGGGGGGCTGATGCAGGTGGATCGCTCAAGGTCAGGAGTTCGAGACCAGCCTGAGCCGAGAGTGAGACCCCGTCTCTACTAACAATAGAAAGAAATTAGCTGGAAAACTAAAGATATATAGAAAAAATTAACCGGGCATGGAGGCACACGCCTGTAGTCCTAGCTACTCGGGGGTGGGGGGAGGGGAGGCTGAGGCAGGAGGATCGTTCGAGCCTAGGAGTTTGAGGTTGCTGTGAGCGAGGCTGACGCCACGGCACTCAGTCTAGCCTGGGTGACAGAGCGAGACTCTGTCTCAAAAAAAAAAAAAAAAGAAGCCCTAGAATGAAATATCGCTGGCATTTTTCCACGTGGCACCGTAACAGGTTCTTCCACAATGGAGTGACTGCTTAGGCCACGGGACACTGAGGCAGGGGGCACCACGAAAGTGACCACTGGGCCACATGGGGACAGAGAGCCAGGGGCCACATGGCGCTCCTCGTTTTAAAGCATCATGTACCCTGCTCGACGCGAAGCGTCTGTGACACAGCCCCGCGTGCTGTCCTCGTCCTACGGCTCGCAGCAGGGGCCACCGAGCCACCCCAGACTCGGGCCAGGGACAACGCTTCCGGCCTGGCCTGGCCTTCTGTGTGGTGCCAACCATGCTGTCGAAAGTCGAGGATTCAGCGTTTTCTAACATGCAATTTTATATCAATAACAAATGGAATATTCATTACGTTTAGGCAGAAGGCGAATTTTTATTTTTGGTTGTGGTTTGTAAAAAAAAAAAAAAAAAAAACAATGAGTTTATTTTATTTATTTATTTTTATTTTATTTTATTGTGTGTGTGTGTGTGTGTGTGTGTGTGTGTGAGACATAGTCTCACTTTGTTGCCCAGGCTAGAGTGAGTGCCGTGGCGTCAGCCTAGCTCACAGCAACCTCAATCTCCTGGGCTCAAGCGATCCTTCTGTCTCAGCCTCCGGAGCAGCTGGCACTACAGGCATGCGCCACCATGCCCGGCTAATTTTTTCTGTATATTTATAGTTGGCCAATTAATTTCTTTCTATTTATGGTAGAGACGGGGTCTCGCTCTTGCTCAAGCTGGTTTCGAACTCCTGACCTCGAGCAATCCACCCGCCTCGGCCTCCCAGAATGCTAGAATTAGAGGCGTGAGCCACCGAGCCCGGCCAAAACAATGAGTTTAGAGCAAATGCTTGGAAAGAACCCAGGGTCAAGGTCTGGGCTGGTCTGGGGCACGTTGCTCAGACGCCCCTGCACCCCTCACCTGCACCTTCCTTCCAGTCCCGTGGACGTGGTCCCTTCACGTGGGCCCAGAGCCCCCCAAAGTCCTTTCTCTTCTCATTCACCAGAGAGGGCTTCCAGAAGCTGTTTCTGCCCCCATCCCTCCCTGGCGGCTCTTTGCTCAGAAACTCCCCAGGGTGCAAACCCAGAGGTCGTGCAGCTCGACCTCCGCCCGGAGTATTGGAAATGGACCAGACACTCCCGCTGTGTTCTCGAGCTAAAGGAAGGTTCACCGTGGAAACTCGCCAGAGGGCAGCTTTCTTTCACTTCAGCACTGTGGCTGGCAGCAGGCCCCCTGTCCCGTCAGGTCACCCTCCCCTGCCTGCCCCGGTCCTCTGTGGCCCCGGGGCTTCCCTCTGCCCTGGGCATCGGTGCCGTCTCGGTCTCTTTCTCCTGTCTTCACACGGTGTCCCTCGTCACTCTGCTACTCCCACTCCTGCCACCGCCTCTGCGAGGGACTTCGAGCGACTGATTCTTCTCTCAGCTCCAACCCCGGACGCCCAGGCGGGGCCCCCTCCTCGCCTCCCAACACGGAGGGATGTGTCTGATCTCTCCCCGCAGTCCTTCCTCCCAGACTCCGACCTTCCTCTTGCCCGGCCCGTGTCCGTGAGGGATCTCCGCGCTTCTCAGCAGCTAGAAGCAAGACCTCTACAGCACCTCCGATTCTTGTCCCGTGGTTCCCCACGTGCCCAGACTCACCGTGCCAGGCGGATGCCACTGCCACGGCTTCTCTCCTGCTCTCGCTCTCTCCTCTCCAATCAAGCTCTCCTTTCCTTTAGCCTAAAATGCGGCAATAGCCACCTGGACGGTTGTCCCACCTGTGTCATGTCCCGTTTATGCATTTGCACCCTCATGCAGGGACAGCTCTGTCCTGCCCCCCGACAGGTGCCCGGGCGGCGCCAGACGGGAGCACAGTGTCCGCCTTCCCGTTCCCACGCTCAGCTCGTCCTCTCTGTCTTGCTCCACTTATCCACTGGGCCCGTTTCTGCTGCGGGCTGACGTCCTTGCTGGGCATGAACGAGCAGGACAGAAGCAGGCGGTGCCTCACGGGGACTGCGCTCTGGAGGGGAGACGGGCACAGAAGTAATTACTCACAAATAACAACACAACCACGGCAGGTGCTAAGCACCGGGCTGAGCGGCACGGGGTGCCGTGCAAACACACCAGGGGCACCGGGTGTCATTGGGGGAGGGGGTGAGGTGGTCGGGACAGTCGTTCCAGAAGAAGTTGCTTTGGCGTCGAGATCTCAAAGGGGAGACTGTGTCAGCCAGGGCGGGAGTGGTACGCCAAGCAGAGCAGGAAGGGGCGCGTGAGCCAGGCCAGAGGGAGGGGCCCAGCTCATGGAAGAGCCTGGAATGGGCTGGGGGGTGAAGGCCGGGGGAGAGTCCAGGGAGACCCCTGCGAGGAGGCTGGAGACCATCCTGGGTGGGTTCTGCAGGGACTTGTGGGTCTGATGAAGGTTTTGGTCTTCACTCTAAAAGCTTCCATTCTATTAGCCTCGTCGTTTTACCCTTTGGAATGAAGGCATGTATGCAGGAAATGGGAAGCCCTGACCTGCACTTTTCAGGGTCCCCACTGGCTGGCTGTGCAGGGTGAGCCGGAGCAGGAGGGCACTGTGGTGGTGGTGGGGGGGACCAGGCCCACTGGGGCTGAGCTCGGGTCTCTGCTCTCACAATGTGGCAGTTGAGAAGGACAATGTCCACGTTCATGTGCTACAAATTATGTAATTGTAGGACTAAAGCAAGCAGGAGAATGGCGTGGGTCAATTACTTCTAGCACTAAGAACATACATTTAAGCAGTCTGCAGAATGACTGTATCATTTCTCCATGAGGTGAAAGAATTGTCTTCTCCTTGCTAACAGCTCCCCTGGCACCCGTTCACTGAGGGTAGGAGGCTCACAGAGGTGTAGAGACCCTGCACCAGCAGGGCACGGGGCCAGGTGGCTAACTGTGGCACATAGTGCCTGCCGCTGAGCACACAGCCTGGGCTTTGCAGGTAGTAGGGGCGGCTTGATGAGGCTGCTCACCTCTTGCCTGGGACCTAGAACCGGCCTTCTCTTCTTAGGGGACACCCAGCCCCCAAACCAGAGACAGGTGTATAAGTGAGCCACGGCCTTCTCTCTGGAAACCAAGTCTCAGCACATAGCTCCACAGAGGGAAGAAACTTCAAGACATGGGGAAAAACAAAACAAAACATTAATAGCAAAAACAAATCTTATTTATTTTCATATACATCCCCCCCCCTCGATTTTTGACTTATCTGGGGTTGAGTTTTTCAGCTCAGTATCCTGAACAGTTCTACTCTAACCATTGTTAATAACAATGATCCCAGAATGTGGATAAACCTGGATAGAAATTTGCAAAAAGATAGGCGTATGTAATGTGGTAATCCAGTTATACGACATCCCACGAGCAATCTCAGCACTCGTATGAAGCAGGTGCCACCATGGCAGGTGCACCTGTGTCCACGTAGACAGTCCTTCCATGCATAGACAATGAACCTCCTACTCTTTCTCTTACGGTATCAGTCCTGCGCAAATTGTTCCGGGGAGTGATGGGTTTCCTGTGCTACTGGGACAGTTTTCAAAATAACATTCAAAGACATTTTAAAAGTTTCAGTAAATTTGATGCTCGAACATTTATGTTGCGGAGTATAATTTCTTGCCTCGTTAACTCAGGGCAGAAGAGGCTCTACACCGTCTCAACGTGACAGACACAAAACATGACGCTAGGTAATAAAACGTGCATGAAGTCAGGGAAAGCTCAAATGTTCCTGGAGCTCAGTGGCCCAGCGCCGAACTGGGAAGCAGGACTCTCACATCTCGTACTAAACGTTTCTTTGTAGGCTGATGTAAGCCAGTCTCAGGTGTGTAAAAGACGTCATCTTTCTTTTCAAGAAAACAATTCAATACCAGAAAAAAAAGCACACATTTTTAAAAAAATAAAATCAGTTTTCTTATTGTTCACCTTAAGATTCATTGCATGTATTGTGTTTGGAGCTCTACGCTGTTTGTTTCATTTTGTTTCCAGTATAAATAAACAAAGCTGGGACATGGGGAGGTGCTCTCCTTGTAATCATGGTCCTTTAGGGACTTTGATAATTGCCACCGTGCTCCAGTGAGCAAACCTGGTCAGGGCACCTGCCAGCAAACGGGGTCCGGACACCTCTTGCCTTCAGCCGGGAGACCTGGCCGTGTCGGTCCCGGCCGGGCTCCTTCGTCAGTCTTGTCTCCTGATGTCATTCGGACTTCAAGCCTCCCAACTCCGTGTTCACGGTAGACCAAGGGTTCTCAAACTTTTTAAACAGGGGGACAGTTCACTGTCCCTCAGACCGTTTGAGGGCCGGACTATAGTTTAAAAAAAAAACTATGAACAAATTCCTAGGCACACCGCACATATCTTGTTTTGAAGTAAAAAAACAAACGGGCAAAAACACCCGAATGTGGCCTACGGGCCGTAGTTTGAGGACGCCTGATCGTAGACAGTCCTTCCATACCTAGACAAATAGAACCAGGGGATTGAAAAATGAACGTCCTAGTCTTCCTCTTAAGACAGATGTTCGCACCGTAAACTACCTGCAATAAACATATGAATACTAAGGAGCACGGCTCGCTCCTAAACCCAAGCATGGAACTTCCTTTGTTCTGCTATTATATCTACTTATGCATGTCATAAAAACGCCCGAGAAAATGAAATAGAAGTGCTCAATTATGCCATTAGCATTTAATTCCAAACCAAACTTCTAGGGAAAAGAATTGGCGATTCAAAATATAAATGTCTGCAGCCGGAATCTAATAATCTGTGAATTATGCATGGAGATCACACGCGCGCAGACGTTATTGCCATGCTAGTCACATCACTAATGCATCATCATCTTCCCTGTTTCCAGGTTGAAGATGATCATTTCCCATCTATCCAACCTTTTCAAATCAAAGGTGAATCCTGGCTCCACAATCATCACCGTTGTGTTTATCTGGGCCCCCTCACCCCCCAACTCCCCACACTCCATCCATCCTCCGTGGATTTGCCTCTCCACGTAATCAAGGTGCCGTATCAAACGCAGAAGAAGTCCACAGTGGGCAGAATATCTCACTTAACAAGTGCGAGTTTGGAAAAAAATAAAAAAAAGGCTTTCACGTGCCTCCATGTCCCCGAGCCGGATCAGCGTAGCTGGGGGCAGGGTGGGTAGTCAGCCCACTGCCGGGGAAAGTCAGTAGGCGACACCCGTCTGCACATCCAGTGCACTCGAAAGACTCCGGCACAGCGCTGAGTTCACGGCCACAGCAAAACACCTGCTTGAAGCGGAGACAAAATGCCAAGCTGGAGAGAGTTCAAAAGAACAGGGTGAAAATCACAGCCCTGAGCAACAACAGCAATCCAATAACTGCAGCTTTTTGTCCAAGGCTGCTTGACTGGCGGGGGTGGGGGTGGGCCTGGCCAGCCTCGGCCCTTAGAAATTTCTAACAGCGCACTGACTTTTCTGTTGAATCACGACCAAATCGTAACGGGTTGAAAAGACGTGTCAGGTCCAATTCAGGCATACTGAGCCACACATTCAGAGCCAGATAACATAAAGGGTTCTGCTGCCTCGGGACAATCCAATTGACCTATTTTTCGTGGTTTTGCTTCCTTTCTCCCTGTGCCTGGAGGCACCTAGGCAGCCCTTAGCGCACCAGGGTCCCCAGAAGAGTGGATACCCCCCAGGCACCTGCCCACGGTCATTCTGGACAGCATGATGGAGAAGTAATTCTTTGCAAAATGTTGCTTGCAGGGCCAGACTTTAAACTTATATCCACACCCAGAATTGCTGGAAGATCTGTGATGTCTACGACCAGGACACACCAGTGCTCAGAAACGGCATAAGCACATGCCTTACTACGAAAGCAGAAGCTTTATTAAATCATTATTTAGAATGTGGGGAGAAGACACCAGGAAGCCAAGGAAAGATGAAGAGGCGGGAGGTGGGCCCAGGAGCCGGGAGAGCAGGGGAGAGCTCCGAGGGGAGGCTCAGCTGGCTCTGCCACGCGATCAGTGTTGCTGCTCATGCTTTTCCCACTGCTGCAGGGACAGTCCTCTGCCCCCCTCTGTCCGAGGGAAGGAGGGACGTGGCTGATCAGTGAGCCGAGGCTCCCCGCTGCACCCTCTGGGAAGCCTGGGTGGGCGGGCGGTGCGTGACTCGGCTCTCCAGAAGACATGACCAGTAGGAGAAGTAGATCCTTGGGGGCTCAGCTCCAGGACTCCTGCAGACACCCGAGTCCACGGATGCCCCAGCCCCTTGTGTAAAATGCTGTGCTACGTGCACGTAACCTATGTTCCTCCCCTCTTATGCTTTCTATCACCTCTAAATTACTTACGATACCTGATAAGAGCCTTATGTAAATGGTTTTCTATACCCCAGTGCTTAGGATATAATGACAAGCAAAAAAGCCTATACATGTTTAGTATGGACATAAGCATTTCCTGAATGTTTATGATCTACCGTTGTTTGAATACAGGGATTCAGAACCCATGGATACAGTGGTCCAGCTGTGTAGACACACATAAAGAGATTTGTTGCGAGGAATCAGCTCAGGTGATTGTGGAGGCTGCCAAGTCCCAAAGTGTTGGGGGGAGAGTCGGAAACCCGGAGTCCCAGGAGTGCCTAGGTATGTAGTTCTAGTCCAGAGGCCAGCAAGCTTGGGACCCAGGAACACAGACTAACTGTCGACTGCATCTCAAAACAGCCTCACAGAAACACTCAGATATTCTGATCACATGCCTGGGCGGCCTGTGGCCCAGTCGAGTGGACACACAACATTAACCATCACGGGAGGCAAAGCGAGGAGTCAGAGAGGGAGGCCATGCCGGGACATCTCGCAGCCAGAGTGGTATCCTGTCCCCAACGACTGTACTCGGGAGCCTGGCCAGGGAGGTCTTTGCAGTCCGCCTGCAAGACCACTGCAAAGCAGGGTGTCCACGGAGAGAGAGGAGGGGGGGTGGCCTGTCCCTGCAGCTGAATAGGAGCCGGTAGGGGGAAAGGACAGTCACATCTTCTAAAAACCCACGATTGCAGACAATTACCATCATGTTGTTCAGTGTTCTTAATTTAAGGAATCCGGTGACCATTTTTCTTTCCAAATTAAATTTTAAGAAGTCTCTCGATGGGCAGGCATACTCCCTTCCTATGAGATAGTGGGAAGTCTAGCAGATCATACTTTCTTCTTCACTATGGCTGTCAGGAAATGTAGAATTAAATGTGCTGTAGCTGAATAGCAATAAATATATTCCCTTAGATTTTTTTGTAGTGATTTCCTCTCCCTCTCTGTATTTTAAAGTCATTAAAACATTTCCACTTATGATCTTATTTTGCATTTCTCTTGTTTATAAATACCTTCACATCTTCAAAGGAGATAGCATAGTGATCATAAAAACCCTTAAATATTGTCATGTACACCTGCCTGAGACTTGTGTTCCTGTTTGAACGTTCAGCTGTTTGTGCATAAAATCATGTGGGAGGGCACGTGCCTGAGCCGAAGTTCCCCTGTGCTCGCATTCTGCCTACCTACGTGCACCTGCTCAGTGTGATGGTTAGTTTTATGTGGCAGCTTGACTGGGCCACAGGCTGCCCAGATATCTGGCTGAGCATTATTTTGGGTGTCGTCTGGGAGTGTGTTTCCTGAGTAGATTAGCCTTTGAATTCGTGGGCCTCACACGATCTGCCTAGGGGCTTGAACAGGATGAAGTGGAGAAGGCAGGCTGCGTTCTCTGCTTGCCTAACTGCTAGGCTGGGGCGTCCATCTCCTCCCATCCCTGCTGCATCTGGTCGCAGGCTGGGATCTCATCACCAGCCCTCCGGCTCTCAGGCCTTGAGACTGCAACGCTGGCTTTCCTCTGGCTCCAGCTTGCACATAGTAAATCGTAGAGCTTCTTGACCAATAAGCACAGGAGCCAATACCTTACGGCTTGTAATTCCACATATACAGAGATATCAGGACATAGAAGATCCTTAATTTCTTAACAAAGAGTTCAAGCATCAAGCACCCTTCCCACCACCACCTCCCCACCTTTATTAAACATAAATGTATTTTGTACATTTTTCATATATTCTGGTCAAATCTTCCAAGCTCTTAACTAGCCTTCTTCTAAGTAACCCGGTAATGTCATACCCCTGTTTTTGCAGAACGAAGGCACCGATAACGTCTGTGGGGTTCAGACCATTCTCAACATCGCATCTGGAGATGGGTGGTCCGTTGTGGCCACGCCCATGACAGCAGTCTGCACTGCACAGTGAGGCCTGAATCCCAATCCTCACGCTGCTCTGTGCTCACCGGCACCCCAGCAAACCGGGGCACATCCCCTAACCACGTGACCTCCTTGTGTCCTGGTGCATACAGTGAGGGGTGTGGGGCAAACCTTCCCTGTGGGCTCCTCCCCCGGTAGACACGATGCATAACTCAAGGACATTGGAGCAAAGGCGAAGGGAGAAAAGGAAAATCAGAACTCCTAACGTTAGCCAAAGGAATACAGGTAAGGGCGCTTATTTGAGAAATGTGCTGGATGTTGGTGGAAAAGCTACACGAGGCAAAGAGCCCATCACTCGTGCTTGGCAGACCCGCCCTCCCTCCCTCCCGCCAGGGCTGCTGCAGGGAGGTCTGCGTGCCTGCAGACGCCAGGGCTCCCCGGGATCAGAACGCCTCCCCCACCAGCGGGTTCGGCCTGTCAGCTGAACATCACGTCTTTCCTTAAAATTCTGACAGCTCTCAAAATGCAGATATCCCTGGGGTGAGTTTGTGGCATCTTAGCAGAAATGAGCAATCTATTAAGTTTAGTGCAGACCCGCTGGAAGGTGAGCGCGGGGAAGGGACGTGGGCGGAAAGGCCCTGTCTCCCGAGGAAGGAGGGCGGAGAGGGCTGGGACCAGGGACAGGGGAAACGCCAGTCTCATCCCATGCACCTGCTGTGTTGTCGTACAAGGGGGCACCAGGCTACACTCTGCTGCAGATCTCAGTTCTGTGACCCAACAGGTACAATTCAGCAAATGCAGAATAAATTATTCCTTTTCTCAGCAAACGTGTGATCCTTGCATGCCTAAATATTTTGTTAATTTGTTTGGCAACAAATGGTTGCCTATTAAGCCAGTTTGTGCTTCTCACTTAAAAATAAATCCTGGATTCAGATCATTAGAGCTGCTCTTGGGAGAATGTGATAATAGAGTTTCTGCTCAGTGGAAAAAAATTCTCTCCCACCATAACATCAAGACATGAATTGTGGAAAGCACTCCTTTATTTTCGTTCTGGTGCCGTGTGATTCATATTAATATTTTTGTGCAACCTTTTTTTTATATATATATAAGAAGTGATAAAACAAGAGTTACTGTATATACGTCTTTCTTTCCCTGTCATGAAAAACTATGGCACACTGAAGGCAAACTGAAAAAAAGAGAATCGAATGATTATCTTGACTTATAGATTTTTTTTCCAAAATTAATAAACTTTCCTTTTAAGAGCAGTTTTAGGTTCACAGCAAAATGAGCAGAAAATACAGACTCCCCACGTGTGCCCTGCCCCGTCCATACTCATCTTCCCCGCTGTCCACTCCCCCATCAGGACGGCACATTTGCTACAATTGAGGAACCCACAATGACGTGATCATCATGAAGCGTCCCCGGTTCACACGAGGGTTCCCTCTTGGGCTTGTACACCCCGTGGGCTCACATGAATGTTTAACTGCACGCACCTACCACTATAGGGTCATTGGGAGCAGTTTCTCTACACCCTACACCCAAATCCTCTGTGTGCTACCAGGCGCCTCTCCCTCCTGTCGCCCCTGGCAACCACCAGCCTTTTTGCTGTCCCTGTAGAACAATTTTGCCTTCTCCAGAACATCAACAAGTTGAGTCATACCCTAGGTAGCCTAGGGTCCTCTTACTCAGATGGGTCCTCTTACTTAGTAATTAGCATTTCGGTTCCCTTCACGACCTTTTTATGGCACGATAGCTCACTCCCCTTTGGCACTAGGTGATATTTTATTTCTGGATGCACTATATAGTCTATGCATCCATTCACCTATGGAAGAACATCTTGGCTGCAACTATTAATAAAGCTACTGTAAACACCCACATATATGTTTTGTGTGAATATGAGTTTTCACCTTATTTGGATGAGTACCAAGCAAGGCACAGGATGGGTGGATCAGATGGTGAGAATATACTTGGTTTTGTAAGAAACCACCGAACTTTCTACCACGGCGACATCACCATCGTGCATTCCCACCAGCAGTGATGGGAGTCCCTGCCGTCCTACATCCCTGCGAGCATGTGGCGTCACTGGCGTTCTGGACGGTGGCCATGCTAATAGGATGTAGGGGTCTCTCACTGCTGCTTCACTTTTCAGTTCCAGAATGACATGCAATGTTGGACACCTATTCACAGGCTTAGCTGCCTTCCGTGTACCTTCCTTGGTGAAGTGTTTGTTAAGGTCCGTGGCTTGCTTTTCAACTGGGTTGTTTCCTTTCTCTTTGTTGACTTCTAAGAGTTCTTTGTATATTTTAAATAATAGTCATTTAACAGATATGTATTTCATGAATATTTTCTCCTACCCTGTGACGGGTCTTTTAAATCTTTTGATATATTCTTTCATAGAGCAGAAAATTTTAATTTTCATAAACTCCAATTTATTCTTTGTTTCTTTCCTGGATGGCACCTTTGGTGCTGTATCTAAGAAGTTGTCACTATACCCTAGGCCATCTAGGTTTTCTCTTATGCTATGTTCTAGGAGTTTTACAGCTTTTCATTTTACATTTAGGTCCATGGTACATTTTGAGTTATTTTTTTAAAGGGTAAAATATCTGTGTCAAGTTTCATTTTTATTTTTTGCACATAGATGTTCAGTTGTTACAGCACCATTGTTTAAAAGAATATCATTGTTTCATTGTATTGCCTTTACTCCTCTGTCAAACACTAATTGCCTATAATTATTTGGGTCTATTTCTGTACTCTCTATTCTGTTCCATCGATTTATTTGTTTATTCTTTCATTAACAACACACTAGTTTGATTACTGTAGCTATATAGTGAGTCAGACACCATCTAGTGTCGGTCTTTCAACTTTGTTTTTCTCCTTCAATAGTGAATTGTCTACTCTGGGTTTTCATTTCAAATAAACTTTAAAATCATTTTCTAAAAAGAACTAAAAAATAGCTTGCAGGTATTTTGATTAGGATTGCAATGAAGTTATAGATTAAGTTGAGAAGAAATAACATCTTGACACTATCGTGACTTTCTTCTTATCCAGAGACATGGAATATCTCTTCACTTATTTGGTTCTGCTTTGATATATTTTGTCAGAGTTTTGTAGTTTTCCCCATATAGATCTTGTACCTATTTTGTTAGATTTACACCTAAATATGTTTTAGGGTGGTAATTAATATAAATGGCAATATGTTTTTAATTTAAAATTTCACTTATTTATTGCAAGCATACAGGAAAGTGATTGACTTGTATGTATTAAGTGTGTATCCTACAAACTTTCTAAAATTGCCTACTAATTCCAGGAGATTTTCTGTTAATTTTTTTCAGATTTTATACATAGATCTTCAGGTTATCTGCAAACCAAGATAGTTTTATTTCTTCTTTCCCAATCTGTATGCTTTAAATTCCTTTTCTTGTCTTATTGCATTAGTGAGGACTTCCACTATAATGTTGAAAAGCAGTAGTGAGAGGGAACCCCTTGCTTTGTTCTAGATCTTAGCAGGAAAGCTTCATGTTCTCACCCTTAAGCATAACGTTCACTGTGGGTTCTTTGTAGATGTTATCAAGTTGAGGAAGTTCTCCTGTATTCCCAGTTTGCTGAGGATTTTTTAAAAAATCATGAATAGGTGTATTGAATTTTATCAAATTTTTGCAAGTACTAATTTTGCAACATGTGATTTTTCTTCTTCTTTATCCTATTGATTTGATGAATTAATTGATTTTCAAATGTTGAACCAACATTGCATTTCTGTGATCAATACAACTTGGTCATGTCCCAGAATCCTTTTAATAAATTATTGAATTTCATTTGCCAATGTTTTGTTGAGAATTCTTATATGATATTCACGAGAGATATTTGTTTGCAGTTTTATTTTCTTGAGATGTCATAGATTGGTTTTGGTATTAGGATAACACTAGCCTCACAGAATAAGTTAGAAAGTGTTTCCTTGGTTTCTATTTTTCTGGAAGAGATTATAGGGAATTGTAGTTTCTTCCTTAAATATTTGATAGAATTTAGCAGTAAACATGTCTGAACTTTATGCTCTTTGTTTTGAAAGGTTATTATGGCCTATTGAGGTTTTTTTTTTTCTTAAGTGAACTTTAGAAGATTGGGCCTTTGAAAGAATTGATTCATTTCATCAAAGTTATCGAGCTTATGAACATAGAATTATTCATAATATTCCTTTATTGTCCTTTCAATGTTCATATGATCTGTAGTGATGTCCTATCTTTCATTTCTAGTATTAGTAATTTGTGTTTTCTCCTATTTTTTTCCTAACCTGGTTAAAAGCTTATTCATTTTATTGACTTTTCAAAGAACTAGCTTTTAGTTTTGTTGATTTGTTTCTATGGCTTTTATGCTTTTAATTGTATTAATTTCTGCTCTAATATTTATTATTTACCTTGGGCTTCATTTGCTCATCTTTTCCTAGTTTCTTAAAGTGGAAGCTTATATTACTGGTTTTAGATTTTCTTTAAATTTTCTAATAGTAGCATATAATATTATCAGTTTCGCTCTATGTACTTTTAGAACATTCCACAAAGTTTCATTAATTATATTTTTATTTTCAATTTAGTTAAAAATAATTTTAAATTTTTCTTTTTTTTTTCTTTGATCCATATGTTATTTAAAAGTGTTCATTTTTTCTGCAACAATTTGGATGGAACTGGAGACCATTATCCTAAGTGAAGTATCTCAAGAATGGAAAAACAAACACCACGTGCACTTGCTATTAAATTGAAACTAACCAATGAGCACATACATGCACAGAGGGATGTAAAACTCAATGGAAATCAAATAGCAGGTGGGGGTAGGAGAGGAGGCAAGAACCTGCCCAACAGGTACAATGAATACTATCTAGGTGATGGGCACAATTATAGCTTGACTCAAGCATTACAAAAGCAATCCATGTAACCACAAACATTTGTACTCCCTTAATACTTTGAAATTAAAAAAAGTATTCATTTTTAATCTCTACGTGTTTTGGGATTTTCCAGCGATCTTTCTGTCATTGATTTCTAGTTTAATTCCATTGTGGTCTGAGAGCAGACATAGTATGATATCTATTATTTTAAATTTTTAAGGTGTGTTTCATGGCCCAGAATGTAGTTTATCTTGATGAATGTTCCATATAAGTATAAGAAGAATGTATAATCCATTGTTGTTGTAGAAAATAAGCTACAGATGTCAGCTGATGGTGCTGTTGAGTTTGATATGCCTTTACTGATTTCCTACCTTGGTGGATCTGTTGTATCTGTCTATTTTTGATAGAGGAGTGTTACACTCTTCAACTCCAATAATGGATTAATTTATTTCCCCTTGTAGTTCTATCAGGTTTTGTCTCACATATTTTGACTCTCTGTTATTAGGTTCATACACATTAAGAATTGCTACTGGTATATTGATCTTTATATCATTATGTAATGTCTCTCTTTATCTATGATAAACTTCCTGGCTCTGAAGTCTGCTCTGTCTGAAGTTACTGTGGCTAGTCCATTCTCTTTCTCTTTCTCTCTCTCTTTTTTCTATATATATTTAGTTGGCCAATTAATTTCTTTCTATTTATAGTAGAGACGGGTTCTCTCTCTTGCTCAGGCTGGTTTTGAATTCCTGACCTCGAGCAATCCACCAGCCTTGGCCTCTCAGAGTGGTAGGATTATAGCTGTGAGCCACCATGCCTGGCTTTCCATTATCTTTTGATTGATGTTAGCGTGGTCTATGTTCTCTTTCCATGTACTTTTAATGTACATGTGTCTTTATACTATAAGTGGGTTTCTTGCCAGTAACATGTGGTTGGCTCTTGTTTTGGACCCACTCTGAAAATCTCTTTTAATTGACATATTTAGATCATTAAAATTCAAAGTGATTCTTCATATAGTTGAAATAATCTGCTATATTTGTTACTATTTTCTATTTGGTGTATTTGGTCTTTGTTCCTAATTTTGTCTTCCACATTTTTTTCTTCCTTTTGTGTTTCTAACCGAGCATTTATGTGATTCAATTTTTTTTTTCTTTTCTCACTACATAAATTATACTTTCTTTTTTTTTTTTTACTTTTTAAAGTGGTTTCTATAGTGTTTGCAATACACATTTACTATTATTCCAAGTCCATTTTCACATAGCATTATAATTGATCACATAGAGTGAAATACTTTATAATAAAAATGTTCTAATTCCTCACACTCACCCCTGATATCACTGCCTTCATTCCCATCACTTATACTCATACATGTGTGTTATTTTGAACAAATTATTTGTTAGATCACTTAAGAATAAGAAAAATAAAAGTTTTTACTTACTTAAACTTATTTATTTTCCAATGATTTTCTTGCCTGTATGTAGGTCTGAGTTTCTGAAGTATATTTTTCCTTCACACTCTTATTTTAACATTTCTTGCAAGAAAGGACTATTAGCAAAAAGTTCTTCAACTTTTATTTGCCTGAGAAAATCTATCTTTCTTTTACTTTTGATGGATATTTTACAGAGTACAGAATTCTAGGTTGACAGATTTTTTTTCTCTTAGAACTTAAATATTATTTTTCACTCTATTCTTGCCTGTGTAGTTTCTGATAGGAAATTAAATGTGATTCTTATTTTGCTCCTCTATAGGTAAGGTGGTTTTCTGACTTGTTTCTGAGTTGTTTCAAGATCTTCTTCTTTATCTTTAGTTTTGTGAACTTTGAATATAATATGCCTAAGAGTAGTGATTTTGTTTATTTGTGTGTCTGTTTTGGCATTTTCTGAGCTTCTTGGATCTGTGGTTTGGTATCTAACACTAATTTGCAAAAATTTTGAGTTATTATTGCTTCAAATATTGCTTTTCTTTCTTTTTGTGTTTATTTTCCTTCTAGCATCCCCAATACAGGTATGTTGCATTGTTTGTGGTTTTCCTACAGTTGTCTGATATTTTGGTTTTTTTCAGTTTTTTTTTTTTTTTTAATTTGCTTTCTAATTTTAGGAGTTTCTGTTGAGCTATTTTCCCTCAGGTGCGTCCAGTCTACTAATGAGCCCATCAAAGACATTCTTTGTTTCTGTTACAGTGTTTTTGAGCTCCTAATTTCTTTCTGATTCGTCCTTTTGAATTTCCCTTTCTCTGTTCACATTATCAATCTGTCCTTGCATGCTGTCTAATTTATCCATTAGAGTCCTTAGTATATTAAACATAATTTTAAAATTCTGTGCTCTGACAAGCTCAACATTCCTGCCATATCTGACTCCAGTCCTGACGCTGCTGAGTCTCTCCAAACTGTGATTTTTACCTTTTGGTATGACTTATAATTTTTTTATTGAAAGGTGGACATAATTTACTGGACTAAAAGAACTACAGTCAACAGGCCTTTAGTAATGTGGTGGTAAAGCGTGTGTGTGTGGACAGATGTCCTACAGTCCTAGAATCGGGTCTTGGTCATTTGGTGAATCTGTGTCCCTGGGCCCTGAGCTTCACCAGTGTTCCCCAGCTTTCCCCGTGTGCAGAACGGGGAGGCCAGAGGGGCTGGAGGTGGGTATTTTCCCTGCGCAGGTAGGTTAGGTTACAGTGAATCCCATGGGTCAAGCTCTGGCGACATAATTTCTCTCAAGGGAGGCATTCTCCAGGAGAACAGAACGCTTCAGCGTATTTCAACAATGGCTCTTTTTCCTTACAAACGGCCCAAAGCAAGAGGTTGTTTTCTCCCGTGTTCACCGTGAGGACCGGCGGAGCTCCTGGCGGTGGAAATCACAAAGTGTGGAGGCACCTTTCACTGGGCCCTCTGGGTGTGTGCCCTGCTTGGGCCTGTCCACACGGAGCTCCAGAATCCATCAGTCTCCGCTCACGCTTACCCGCCCTAACAGTCGTTCCGCTAGAGGTCTCTGCCCTGGAACGTCGTGATTCTCTGTCTGTCTGTCTGTCTGCCTCTCAAGCTGGGGGCAGAGGTTTGCCCTGACCTCGCTTCTCTGATGGATCTAAATAGAGTTCTTGATTCGTCCGTTTGTTCAGGCTTGCCCTTGTTGCTAGGACAGAGTGGCAGCTTCCTGGCTGCCAGAGAGGAAACCAAGGTCTCAACTTAGACGCTTTTACGAGATGAAATTATACTGTTTCTCAGAGTTTTTTGAGAAGAGAGAATTAATTTTATTAAGATACATTTAAACCAAATATTTTTTTCTTAAAAGGTTGTATCTTATCAGTTCCAAGGCCACCTTGACACAGGCAGATCCGCATGGAGAATTCTAGCTAAGAACGGAGACCCTTGCCCAGCCCCGGCCTCTGTGTCTATACCTGGGTGTTAGCGTCTCAGGTCGGTCTGACAACCACATGCTCTTTGAGAAATTAGGTACAAAGAGACATCCACTCCTGATGCTCTTCCCAGAGAGTCCCCCATGTGAGAGGGAACCTGTAGAACTGACATCCCAGGGTAGTGACATGTTAGCTCTGTGAAACCACGTGATTTTGTCACTTTTCCTATGTCCACTGTCCTTATCTACAAAATGATAGAGTGAAACTAGATGACCCTGGACACCCTCCATGGCTGCCAGCTGGAACAGACCTCCCTGCTCCAAAGAGGAGAGGGAGGAAAACAAGAGCCACCTGGAAGCCACACGAGGCAGCATCTAAAGACACTTTCCCAGGCCTGGAGCTGAGAGCAGGCAGGGTAACTCGCAGAGCAGGTCCTGCAGTCCAGGAAGCGGGAGAAAGCACGATTGCAAAGATTCTGGTGCAAAGTACTGAGATGTGCCTTGATTACCACGGGAGCAGTGCTCTTATGGTTAAAAGAGGTAATTGGATTGCCAAAACATTTGGAATAACATAGACCTGGATTCAAACACTTTAAGAAAATGTTTTAATCTCAGTATCATTTTGTAAACTGAAAATGATATTCTCTTTTGAAGGGTTCTCATATTTATTAAAACAATAAATGCATGAAAAATCATACAGTATACTCTTTGACCTTAATGGGTGCTAATTATGGCAATGGTGATAGTGTATCTGTTAGCTGTGGTGCAGCTAACCTCCCCCAACTCAGGAACTTCAGACAATCAGCATTTGTCACTGCTCAGCAGCCCGCAGGCCAGCTGGGCTCTCCCATGCCACTGTGCTCAGCGCTGGGTTGGCTGGGCTTGGGCCACGAGGACCGGGAGAAGGGACCGAGTTCCATGTGCTCTCATCCCCAGCATTTATTCTAGGTTTGCTCTGTTGTCAGTGCTCTGGGGCTCTGGACACGAGGTCAGCCTCACTCAAACAGAGGAAATGAATCCTGCTGTCTAGTGGGAGGGCAGCAGAGTCTCCTGGCAAAGGCCATGGGCGCAGAAGGGCTGAGGTGGACCCGTCTTGAAGTCAGCGTGCCCCAGTGAGTGATGACGATGCTCCACTCTTCTGATGTGCGCTTGCTGACAGTCAGGAGAGAGAGCGTGCGTGGTGAGTACATGCCTCCGGCTGCTGCCTGTGGGAAGCGTGGTCCTCAACTTTGAATGTGATGCTTGCTCTCTGCTTCAGAATTGTGGCCGTCCTTTACCCTCACGCACGACCTGGGTGTAGCCGTGAGATAACAGAATTTTAACCCACCCACCGATGCTGTACAACGGTGACTCCAATGCACAGGTCTGGGATGTCGGAAACCATATCAGAAAAAACATAGGGATCTTTCCATAAGAATCACTCTCCCATGAACCACGTGTTCATACAGCTCTGCTGATGGACCTCTTAAAAATATTGTATTATTACATTTCTGCAAATTGGGGTGATTATTATTCACAAACATTTGCACTACAGTATTTACCATGACTTCGTTCTGAGTGATAGCTATTTTGAGATGATATATAACACACTTTCACTAAATGTTCTGCATTTTATATTTTAGTAAAGCATCAGATAATTATTAGTAACAACCCCACAATAAATGCTGGTAAGAAGGCAGAATTAGGCACAGGGCACTCTCATGCGTTGCAGTGAGGCGGCTGTATCTTATCTTTCTGCAAGGCGGAAAGCAACAGAGCAGAGGGAGTGGCTGGCCCTGGGACACAGTGGTCCTCCTCACCCGGGCTCTGCCCTGGGCACCTCTGGATATCTGGCCCTCAGCTCTGAGACTGGCATGGAACTATTTTCATGATATATTTTAAAACTGGGCCCTGCTTTGTTTCGCAGGCCCTAAAAATATGGAGACAGTATGTTGACGAGGTTTTAGAGGTAGGATCCTGAAACTTCAGAGCCTGCAGACAATGGCTCATACGCAAATGTCTCAAATATCTTCAGAAATAATTTCACTCTCTTGTCAGTGCTGACTGACAGCTCTAATAAATCCCTACATTTTAAGCAGACTTACATTTCACATGCACTCTCGCTCCTCTCCCGAGCAGAGTGGAACATCTATTGTCAAATGCATAAAATAACATTAGAAATGCAAACTTGATGTAGCCAATGGTAATGTGTTATTTAAAACTTATGAACCCAAATGAGGGCTTATTTTCTCCAAATTGAAATTTATAGTTTCATTTTAGAGCGCTAACTTGAATACTGATGGGGCTCAGGCATGCCGTTATAGATCAGCAGTGGAAAACAGGGCGAGCGAGTGCGGGGCACAGAGGGGCGATTATGGAAATGCAGGGACCTTATGTAAAAACCAGATCTCCTTACCTGCACCGATGGCTGGAGACTGAGACCCAGGGCAGCTTTTGTGCCGGTGTGTGCAGCCCTGGGTGTGTTTGCATTTTATTTGCTTTTGCACACTATGTGAGTTTAATTCAAAAAAAAAAAGCACAAAAAGGAAAAAGAAAAGAAAAATAAAGAAAAGCATTGGTCCTTAACATCTTCAGTAGCTTTGTTTGTCAAGATTATTATGATGTTATATTTTACTGCAGTTGAAATTCAAGTCAATTTGCCTAACAGACTTTAGGGTGAGTCCCCACTAATGTGTCAGAGATTCCAATCCAGCAGAATCCTCTCTTCGGCGTCTGCGATCCAGGGAGGAATGTGGATTTACATGAACTTTAGTATGTCACGGTGCCACACGTATTACAGTTTTAAAAATAAAACAATATAAGCAAAATAAAGACTAAAAAGATGAAATTATAATGTGAATATAAATGTTAAACACAATCAAAAAGCAAAATAAATGAGACAAAATAAAACTACATAGCAATCACAAACTGACAAATAGGAACAATTAAAGGATCGTTACATTAAACTTGGTAGACTAATAACTTAGAAGTTCCTGAGTGTTTTTAAAAGCCCAACTCCTATTTTCTGGGGGAGTTTCTCCACACACATGGAGAGCAATCCTGCAGCCATCCTTGTTGGGTGAGTGCCTTTGTGGTCTGCATTCTATTTCCAAGATTGTTCCGGAAGGTACGATGTCGCCCTGGTCCACTCTTGGCTGACACAGTTCCCCATGTTTCTCTGACTGAGCTGAACTGGACAAAACTCTGGGAGAAACTCCTCCCGCCTGGCATGGCCTGGACTGAGGCTCCGTCAGCGCTGGAGGGAAGCAGTCACTCGCTCTCGCTCCCGAGCAGTGGCCTCCCTCCTCTCACCTGTGCAGGTGCGCCTGGCACAGAGCGGCTGCAGTGGGTTCCCTGCTGGGAACAGCACTTCAGGATGAAATGCAAAACAGGAAAGAGGAGAGGACAGAAACCAGTGGTAATGAGGGCTGTGGTTCTGGGGAATGGATTCTCCCCACGAGGAATACAGACAACCAAGCAACAGCCGTGGCACAAATGGAATAGTTGAACCGGGAAGAAGAGGGTGAACTCCACCTTCAAGTTCCTTGTATGGGGTGGGATTGTCTCCAGTTCCAACACTGGCACTTGGTGGCTTCTTGAAGCCTCCTAGGCACTTCTTGAGACTCTTGTCAGGGTGAAGGAGAACAGTAAATGTGTAATCAGGTAGTCAGATGGCCATCCATGCTGTGTTCTGTGGGGCCACTTGTGCACCTGGCAGGGTAGCATAATCCACTTCCCTGTTCTGCGGAGTTGCAGTAACATGCAAATGCAGCAACTAACGGCTTTCACTGAGCACTATGGTCAAACTGTCAAAAATAAAAAAAAGAGAATTGACAAGTGCTTGTTACATAATCAAGATGCTTTCTTTCCAGATGGGGAGATATCATGGCGGCCTATTGGTGTGCTGACCAGCTGGAATAGTCTCGCATTCGCTCACTCCTTTCTCCAGTGCTGGGGGCCAATCAGTGCCTGGCTCTCCTGGATTCTTCCTTCTCACAGTAAGTCATGTTCCTTGCTTTTCTTTGCTGAACCGAGCCTCATCTGCTGTATAGTGCAATAGAGTGTGGTCATCTCAATCCATTGTTACATTTAAATGAGGCGTTCAATTCAAAATATGGTCTAGTCTTCCAGCCACCAAGTGTCAGCAGCAGGATTTGAGTAATAACATCTGGAACTTGAAGACCAGGACTGCTCTCAGTGATGCTGGTCTGTGCCTGACCCAGCTCTTCTTGTAGGAAGCACAAGAAGAGTTCAAGCAGACTCTGCAATGGATGTCTTCGTTCTTCTATCTCTTTTTAAGCATGGGGTTTTCTATAGACTGAATGCAGTGTCCCATGAAACACATATGTTGAAATCTTTACCCCCAATGTGATGGTTTTAGGACATGGAGCATTTGGTAGATTAGGTTATGAGGGTGGAACTCTCATGAATGGGGTTAGTGCCCCTGTAAAGAGATCCAGAGATCCCTCTTGCCTCTTCCACCATGTGAAGACACAAGAAGGCACCATCTGTGAACCAGGAAACGGCTTCGCCAGACGCCAAACCTACCAGTGTCTTGGTCTTGAACTTCCAGTCTCCAGAACCATGAGAAATAAACATCTGTCATTCATATATTGCTCAATCCTTGGTATTCTGTTATAGCAACCCGAAAGTACCCAGACAGGATTTTATGGACAGGAATATTATTTTCAAGATCTTTCTTTTTTGTCCACCTTCTTACAATAATTTTTTCTTTAGGCTTCTTAAAATCTCCATGTATTGAGATAACCTTGGGGATTTACAAATGTGAAAGCTAGAAACCTCTGTACACATTATAGCAAAATGAATAATATTTGGAAATACCTGGATTAAATATATATGATTAAATATATATGATTTATAATTAATAACTTATAATTTGTTTAAATTTATAATTTATTTAAATATTTAAAATTTATTATATATAATTTAGTTAAATGTATGCAATTTACATATTATTTAGCAGACACATATATATCTCCTAAATAATCTTATGTATATTCCTATATATACATATTCCTAGGAATATATATATATATATATTTGGGAATATATATTTGGGCTAATTTGGGAATACATATATATATATATATAGCCCTGATAGAGCACTATGCTGCAGTGTGACTTGGCAAGTTTCTTAACTTGGACATACTATAGTTTTTCAGCATTAAAGTGGTGATAAGAATAGTGTCTGTTGCATCAACTATGATGCATAATAAATGAATACTCATGACATTGTCGGCCACACATCCTATTTTGTCCTTAAAAAATGTTAGCTGTAATGATTAGAAGTATATATATATGAATTACTATTTTGGTGAAGTTTCCAAAACAAGTCACTAAACAATCAAAAACTTCATGCGCATTAACACATTAATGCAATAAACTTATTTCATTCAGAAATTCATCCTATTTTGAATTTGGAAATAATATACTCCCGTGATTTTACAGTCTTTTAGATTGGGCACATAATGCTTTCTTTTGGATCTCTACACTCTGGTGGCACCTTTCAATTAAATAAGACAATTATAACATCAAAGGCATAAAACATTTTAAAACAAAGTATCTCAATTAAAATGCCTGTAACATAAATTATTATTATTTGTCTCATTACAACTATAAGCCATTTCTTCTACAAACTAGAACAAGATAAAAATGTCCACTTTTATCACTTCTATTCAATATAGTACTGTATGTCCTAGCCAGAGAAATCAGGCAAAAGAAACAAATAAAAAGCATTTAATTGGAAAATAGAAAATCAAAGTATCTATATTCACTATGAAATATCTTATATGTAGAAAAAGATAAAGACTCTACCAGAAAACTCTTAGATTTGATAATTAAATTCAGTAAAGTTTCAGGATACAAAATCCATGTACAAAAATCAGTAGTACTTCTATACATCAATAACAATCTAGCTAAGAAACAAACTAAGAAGTCAATTGTATTTACAGTAATTACAAAGAATACCCAAGAATATATTTCACAAAGGAAATGAATAAGCACTACAAGAAAAACCACACAATATTGTTAAAAGTATTTGTAGGTGATAGAAACAAATAGAAAAAAAAAAATCCCATGTTTATGGATAGGAAGATTAGTATCATTAAATTGACCATAGTGCCAAAAGAAATCTACAGATTCAATGCAATCCTTATCAAAATACTAACATCATTTTTCACAGAGTTAGGATAAAAAAGTCCTAACCTTCAGATGGAACCAAAAAAGAGCCCAAATAGTGAAAGCAATCCTAAGCAAAAAGAACTAAGCCAGAGGCATCACATTACCTGACTCCCAATTATACTACAAGGTTATAGTAAAACAACATGGTACTTGTATAAAAAAAGACACAGACACCAATGGAACAGAATAAAGAACTCAGAAATAAAGCCATATATTAATATTTAAAGCAACTGATCTTTGACAAAGTAGACAAGAACATACACTGGGGAAAGAACACCCATTTTAATAAATGGTGCTGGGAAATCAATGACCACATGCAAAAATCAACTCAAGATGGATTAAAGACTTAAATGTAAGAGACATGAAACTATAAAAGTACTGGAAAAAAAGCCCAGGAAAAATTTTTCTGGACATTGGTTTAGGCAAAGAAATTATGACTAAGACCTCAAAAACACAGACAAAAAAACCAAAAATAGACAAATGGGACTTAATTAAACTAAAAAGTTTCTGCACAAAAAAAGAAATAATCAACAGAGTGAACAGACAACCTGCAGAATGGGATAAAATATCTGCAAACTGTGCATCTGACAGGGAACTAACACTGGGAATTTACAAGGAACTCAAACAACTCAACAACAACAACAACAAAAAACCCTAAATAATCCCATTAAAATGTGAACAAATGACATAGTCATTGTTCAAAAGAAGGCACAGAAATGGCCAACAGGCATATAAAAAATGTTCAACATCACGAGTCATCAGAGAAATGCAAATTAAAACCACAATGTGATATCATTTTACACCAGTCAGGACGGCAATTATTAAAAAGACAAAATATAGCAGATGTTGTTGAGGATGTGAAAAAAAGGGAACTCTCATATACTATTAGTGGGAATGTAAATTAGTGCAACCTCTGTGGAAATCAGTATGGAGATTCCTCAAAGAACTAAAGATACACCTATCATTTGACCCTGCAATCTCACTACTAAGTCTCTACCCAAAGGTAAAAAAATCATTACATCAAAAAGATACCTGCACTCATATGTTTATTGTAGCACTATTCACAATGGATAAGATACCTAATCAACCTGAGTGTTCATCACCAGATATTGGGTAAAGAAGATGGGCTATATATACACAAGGGGATACCACTCAGCCATAAAAAAGAACAAAATCATGTGCTTTTTAGCAACATGGATGGAACTGGAGGCCATTTCTGTGCACCAAGTCAGACACATAAAGTCAAATACCAGATATTCTCACTTATGAACGGGAGCTAAATAATGTGCACACACACATGTAGAGTGTGGAATAATAGACACTGGAGACTTGGAAGGGTGGGAGAGGTGGCAGGGTGGTGGCAGGAGGGCAGGTATCTTTTTGATGTAATCATCATGTAACACATGATGTAATCATGTGTTAGAGTTTTTCTCTTTGGTAGAGACTTAGTAGTGAGATTGCTGGTGGTTATATTTTTAGTTCTTTGAGGAATCTCCATACTATTTTCCACAGAGGTTGTACTAATTTACATTCCCACCAACAGTGTTTAAGAATTTCCTTTTTTCCACATCCTCAACAACATCTGTTATATTTTGGTGAGAAATTACTTAATGTCTATTATTTGGGTGATAGATGCACTAAACTCCCTAATTTCCCCACAATCTGTAAATGGCACAAAATTACCTTTTTATCCCATAAATTTATACAAATAAAAAAAATAAACTGAGAATTTTTCACCAAAACAACCTATGAGCTATGTTACAAATTATTTCTGGTCACTCATAAGTATGATGAATCATGTGAGTACATGTATCATGGGAAGTACTATTTAGTTTGAACCATATGAAATTGCCTTCCTGAGTGTCAAAAATGCTCAAATACAGGCAATTTCATATGACTTAACCTAAAATTTACTTTGTGAAAGTTAGCATAGATATATCTTTTTAAAATTTGATAATGTAAATGTCCAAGGTGTATATTTTACAGACAATTTAAAAATTAGCATGTTCTAAATGAACTACAAACAATCTTACCATATATACATCATCACTGTGAATTGAGTAGCTGCCTCGTTTAGGGACTGCATGAAATATTTATGGTGGACCAAATACAGAAGCAACGTGATGGCAAATTCCTATATCTGGGGACTTCACTGTCACTGTGGGCAGCAGTGAAATAGCTCTGGCCTAATTTCATCTGACTTTGGATGTGTGCAAATCACAGGGAAATGTGAACTGACTACAGACTGAGAAAATGAGCAAAGACAGAAAATCATTGCCAATCAGAACCTTATCAATATTTCACTAGACAAAGACTAAACATCTTACTCCTCCAGAAACAGAAAGTTGTTTTGCCTGAAACCTTAACACTAGGTTAGAAAAGTTCATCACAACACTGTTACATGCCAGGAATTCAAATTAGACCTCAGAATCCACCGTTTGTATATATCTGCATTGCATGAAATTAAAATTTACAGGTTTAAATTTAGTGTCCTTGGATAACAGAAATATTTTTATGGTTTATTATAATTTGTAAAGCATTTAGTCTGTGCCCTGCTCATTGCCTGCAATTTATTAATAGGCAGTTGGGTCAGAATCTTTGAAATTATTCTTACCAGCACGACCATGACCTTGAATCCACAGATCAGCATGGTGATAACGTCACCGTTCTTTCTGATAACGAGAGGAAAAGTGTGTTCTTCCATGGCCTTCTACACTTCTTCCCAACAACCCCAGTGTGACAGCTTGCAAGTTCGGGGGCTTTTTTTAATTTTTTATAATTTAGTCGCTTAAAAACGGAACACAAAGCCATGAAGTGACCTCCAGTCTGGACCTAAACAGAGTGGATTCCCAATTAGATCAGCCTGGGATTTTCACCAAGAAATATAGTCAACTGCATGAAACTTTTGAGACACAATTCTCTGTTCTGTGATAAATTTCCCTTAGAAAGGGGCAAATAAACCAAAGAAAATAAACAAAACACACCAATTAAGGTTCAACTTAATACTTCACATAAACTGAGAGAACATTGATAAATTTAGCCATTCCCTGGGCTTGGAAGGCTTATGTTTTACTCTGTCATTTGAGTTTTTGCCTTAAGGAAGAAGAAAAATTTACTGCCTGTGTTTATAGAAGTAGGAACTCTGCAGGGAAAAATGTCTTAGACGTGTCGGGAGGTTTGTCAAAATTAAAATGTCCAGGTCAGAAAAAGATGGTCAATCCAGAGCACTCTCTACTTTATATAAAACAATCATAATTACCTGTGAGACCGTATCTTACACACACACACACACACACACACACACATACACACACACAGACACAATCAGCTTCTTTCTCAGCCTAGGCTCTCACTAAATGCCCTCCATCCTTAGAACACCCCCTTTGTCCCGGATCCTTCATGGTGACCACGTTCCCCTGCTACCTCCTCCCCTCTAGCCCTGCAACGGTCCATCCATCCGGGCTTGGCGCCCGGCACCTTCAGTTCCTGCTCCTCTGAGCTGACCCACTCAACCGGAAGGGCTCTAGCTGGGGGTGTTAGCTACTTTTTCTTAAATGTAAGAGTCACATTTTAGTCTACATCTTAATAACCACCCCGCCCCCCAATTCATGTCCTTTTTTATCTTTTCCCTTGGGAAATGTTCACCTCCCAAGGGGTGTGCATCTGCCACTTCCCGGCTTCCACAGTCCTGCATAGATGACCACACACCATGTTCCTGGTCCCTCGGGGGCTTCCTGGCTTTTCAGTGTCCACCTTTGGCCTCTGCCTTACTCCGGAGCACACTGTCTCGGATGAGCCCTACTCACACCCACTGCTCCTTCCATCACACATGGGCTCGGGATCACCCGTGTGTACGTCCAGCCCCACCCTCTTTCTGCGCTTACGAGCTGCAGGTACAGACGTCTTTCTACAGCGCGGCAGACGTTGATTCTGTCGGTTGTGAACCACCAGTGCTCTGCACCCATCCCTGTCCATAGGACCAGTTGTAACTTGCAGAGCCCCAAATGAAAATGCAGGAGCCTTGACACCAAACATTTGGAATTTAAAAATGTTTGCAGCAGGTAAATCCAAGCGTGGAGACACATCAGACACCCGTCCTGGCCTGCGTGATGGGTGGAGCTGTGGTTTGGCTTCAACTGGCGGAAGAAGTATCTGGGTCCTCCTCATTAAAAGTGCAGCTTTTACAGTATCTATTGTTAAATATGCAAATATTAAATGTTTATGCACTCTGAGTACTTAAGAGTAGTGCAGAGGCTATTGCCACATAAAAGGCATGCACCCCTTTAAGATTCCCTCTGCCCTCCCCTCCCACATGCCAGACCAGCACCTGTCATTAGGCTGGTGCTCCCGCCGCAGGACTGCTTGGCTTGCCGAGGAGCTGAGCTCCCAGAGGGTGTACACCAGGAAAACCCCAGAGACTCGGTGTGCTACTGTGTCCTCAGGGTTCTCGATAAAAGAGGATGGAATGGAAAGCTGGATTAGAGTTTATTAAAGATTGTTCATATGGGATTGCTCATCACACAGAAATTAAAACTCTGGCCCGGGGAGATGGCTCTAGGACAGCACTCAACTGGCTCCTGGGAGAAAACGGTGGCCCACGCCAGCACGGTGGAAGTGCTAGAGCCGCCCTGCAACAGGGTAGAGCGATACAAGAAGAAACCACAAGGCTGGGGAATGAGAGCGGCCAGAGCTGTGTACGTGCTTGCAGGACATGCAGTTTACTGAAATGTCAAAAGACAGACTTGTAAGAAAGGCACAGTGCCCTTAGCATGCTCGGTGACGTCTGTCTGACCTGACAGTGGAGGAATCTGTCCTGCCACTGGGCTTCCTGCCACCGGTGTGGTGAGAGGTCCTTAAAACCACAAAGCCAGACCTGTCCACCAACAATGATCCACAGGGGCAAGGCAGGTGCAGCTCTGGTGAAAACCCTTGATCTGGCCCCTGTCTCAGAGGAGCTCGGCCACGGTGGGCCCAACAGCCAAGAAAAGGACTGTCGCAAGGAAAAGGCTCAATCCTTATGACCAAGAGAAATGGAGAGTGAACGACCAGAGAGCTGAGTGTGAACGACCAGACAGCCGCTCCGCCTAGAAGTCGTAAGGACCCCTGGCCCCATTTCCAGCCCTAGTCCAGTAGCTGAAGGAAAGGCGGGATGGACTGGACGCCAGAGTGGCCCTCCTGCTGTCCCTCCCAGGGACTCACCTGGCCGGAGTGCTTCTCTCTGGGGGCTGGGAGGTGGCGGTTCCAAAGGGCAGCACTTTCCAGCAGGGCACCCCGAGGGGCCCACAGCATGGCTCATCCTGGCTCCTCTTCAACACTGCAGGCTCCCTGTGCTGATGGGCCAGCGGGCAGGGGGCTCCACACAGGAAGGGATGAGGCTGTTCTTGAATAAGAGCAGGTGGGAAGATGCGTTCGGCACAGAGGTGACCCACGGGCATGTCCAACAGCGCTCTCCTGCTGCATGTGCTCATGAGGGACGGGACGATTTAGTTAGCAATGACAGCCCACGAAGGACCT
This sequence comes from Mirza zaza, assembly GCA_008750895.1. Lineage (NCBI taxonomy): Eukaryota > Metazoa > Chordata > Mammalia > Primates > Cheirogaleidae > Mirza > Mirza zaza. The sequence continues at coordinate 409 of VSMD01069543.1, read as the reverse complement.
GGCGACCAGCAGGGGTGTTGTCAGAGCGGGGGGCATTGTGGGTGGCCAGTGCAGGAGAGGGACGTGGCCACCTGTAGCCCTGAGGACAGCCACGGTGGCAGAGGCTGCGCCAGCCCTCCAGCCCTCCTCTCGCTCGGCCCTCCTCCCTCCCTTCCTCCATCCGCGCTCACAGGTGTGTCCCTGAGAGCACGCCCCAGCGAACCGCATGGATTCGCATCTCAGCCACAGACGTCGATTCCCTTCGGATTTGACCTTGACACTGTCTCTCTCATTCCTTCCAGACCAGTGACGACACTCACGTCACAGCAGGGGGAAGCAGGACATTCTGTTTTCTCCTCTGGAGAGATGTCGCTCACTAACCAAAAGAACGGCAGATTTCTTCTAATACGCCTGAGCAACACCTGGAGAG